>JAXGGA010007441.1:0-62677 GCA_038373865.1 Uloborus plumipes
TAATTTTAATAGGACTTTTAGTGGAATTTAAAAGGTTGTGAATCACATTTGAATTATAGAATGTAATAATTTTACTTCAGAGGGTTGGCGTGCATTTAAATTTATTCAGTTGACTTGCTTTACATTTATTGCACGGGCATCGGCGTGCGGGTACTGCTAGTAAGTAGTAGCTTATGAAAATGCATTTTGAGTTTAGGAGTCACATATTGTATATGGTCCTTAAAGTAAATTTAAAAGCCATTATTTTGAAAATGAGACAGAAAAGGGAAATTTTGGCAGTGACATTTTTTTGATGTTCCTCATTTGTTAATTTGTGAAAGTAGGTCACGAGAAGTGAACATTCTGAAAATTATAGCTTCCCCAAAAATGATTATTCCCAAAATTTGATATTTTGCTGCGCTTTTTTATTAAAATAACTGAAAGACGCATTTCAGTGCGCTGTAGTTTTTTACGAAAACACCACCTCAAGGTTATGTTTACATTCATTGATTATACAGTGTCGGGTAATGAGGACCCCATAGTTATTTGGGTTGGGGGTTGTTGCTTTCAAAGTATGGTTTTCAGTACATTTTTGCTCAACTTTAAATTGCGTTATTTCCCCCAAAAAGCAACCCGCCCGAAAAATTTTTAACATATAATGAAAATTTATACTATGAAGAGATAATGAGGTTCGAAAATTGTTTAATATTTCGTTGCTTTGAAGAGAAAAAGATTTTAATACTTTTAAATTTTCAAAATTTGTGGTTTTTTGAAAGCATTTAACTCAAAACAGCATCCCTAAAAAAAATAACTTTTATGGATTATGGAAGTTACAGATGTGTAGTAAAAAAGAAAGTTAGTTTATTTCAGTGTTTCCAAACCTTTTTGAGCTCATCCCCGCCTACCCCCCCCCCCCCCCCAACATAGGAAGAATTACGGGGGTGCCCCGCACCAGCAACATTTTGCTTAAATTTTGAAAAAAAAAATAGATTAAGCGTATTTCATTTGGAAACAGTTTGGAAAATAAGCCACAATTTATAGCTACAATTCAACTTAATTCATTGGAAAGAAAACCCAAAAATACAGGGGCGCACCCAGGATTTAACTTAAGGGGGAGCTAATTTCTGACATCAAGCACCCCTACCCCTTTTATATCCAAGGCCATTGGATTAAAATTTTAAAATCACGAAAATACTAAACTTTAATAGATCACCCCCCTTCTTTCTTTTTATTTATTTTTTCCGGAATAATAGTGTAAAGCTTTGCTTTTTTGATTGGAAGCTCTCTTACTTCCTTGTTAAATTTTATGTAAACTTTTTACTCATTTATCAGATTCTGTTTATGTAAGAAAATAAATGGTAAATACTATGAGGATCTTCCAACCTTACTGAAGATGAGGTGATTAATGCACTCACGAGAATAGCGTTATGATACGAATCAAGACCATTACTATTATGAACAAAGACATAAAGTGGCATATTCAAACATACTGATAGGGCGTTCATGGTTTCTCCCCGGAAAAATTTCTGAAAAGTGATTCCAAAAACGCAACAGTTACACAACTTTTGGTCATGTTAGGGAGATTTGAGCCTTGCCGGCCCTCATCTAATATTTTTCAGATGTTGAAATTCCAAAAACGAAATGTATAACTCAGTTAATCTTAGGAAGAATGGGGTTCGACCGCTCTCAACCCAAAATTTTTCAAAATTGATGTCTAAACAACGCAATAGCATCTTTGATGATGTTAGAGACAGGCATAGGGTTCGGTTTTCACCTATGAATATTTTTTATCGAAATTAAAGATTTCAAAACTCAATTTTAAACGAATTTCGGGATCTGTCCTCGAACATTTTTACTTTCTTCTATATCTAATGTATAGAAGAAAGTATTGGATTCGTGAAAATTTTCGAATGTCGAATTTTGACGGATTTGCACGTTTTGAGGTGCGCTGAGTCCATTTTGATCATTTTTGGAAAATGTCTGTCTATGTGTGTGTGTGTGTGAGACCAGTTTTTGTGGCCGCGCTAGAGCAAAAACTACTGCATGAAATCGAACAAAATTTTTTTCACATATGTACCACCATGTGAACTGGTGCACCTGACTTTTTTTCGTGAAAGGGAGATGGAGCAATCGCAGGTGGAGCGTCCAAGGGAGGTGGAGCAATCGCACGTGTTCTGCGCGTGGGTGATTGCTATATCTCAGGAAGTAACCGGCGGAATCAAACGAAAATTAGTCCATAGGTAGACCCTATTAAGTACAGGTGCTGATTCAATTTGTGTGTCAATATCTTAAAAGGGGGTGGAGCAATTGAGCGCTCTTCTTATTTAATGGAACTGCTATATCTCGAGAAGTAGTGAACAAAAATCGAATAAAAACTGGTACTCAAGTAGAAGTTAAAAAGTATAAGAGCTGATTTAATTTTTGGGTCAATTGCTTAAAGGGGAGTCGTGCAATTAAAAGTGCTTATTTTTTCATTGCACCTGCTATACCTCGAGAAATATTGCTGCGATTTGAATGAAATTTGGAATAACACTAACCCAATATGGAAGCAAGCATCGATTAAATTTTGGGGCCAATCGCCCCAGGGGGAGGGTGGGGTGATTTTTGGGCTTAGTCAGCAATGCGAAAAATAAATTCATTAAAAAATCGCAAATAAAATGTTTGCAATTAATCTAAACAAGGCTTATGCAATGATTTCCAATTGATTCTGCATTTGCAGTGGTATTACGATAATTGGGAAATTGGAGCTGTCTCCAACTATTCGGGCGAGTATTTAATTTTGTAACCTAAATTCATAAGATAGATAGGTGTAGAAAAAAGTTTCGTGACGGCCACGACAGCTAGTTTGAAATTGAAGTTTTAAAAATGCCATTGTAGACCATCTTTGATGACGTTATGGGAATGGATGGAATGTGAAATTCTCCACGGGATATTTTCCCCGAAACTGAGCTTAGAGAAATGCGGTTCGATTGCTGTCAATGTTAAGAGTTCGGAGGCCTTCCTCAGGAAAGTTATCAAAATTTGAAGTCTTAAAAATGTGGTTATAGTCCATTTATCGGTAAACTTAGCGATAGGATTCATATACTCTGCACCAGCAGCTTTTCGTAATTAAAGTTCCAGAAACAAAATTTAAGACCTTTTATCATTATTATTTGGTGTTAGGAGGGGGCCTTTTTTAATTTTTTGAAATTAAAGTTTTAAAAACAAAACTGTAGGCCATATTCGATAATGGGGCTCGCTTTTCATCTCCGGAAATTTTTAGAAATTCATGTTCCAAAAACCAATTATTAGACGATATTCAATGAGGACATTCAGACTTTCTCCCGGAATTTTTCAAGACTTGAAGCTTTAAAACTATAATTCCTTTCTAACTTTAACGCCGAAAAAAGGAGAGGAATTAGGTTCAGATACCCCCTTCCTCCCATTGTCTTAGCTACTTTTTTTAAATATTTTTATTCCAAATCAAAATGGAGAAAATAGGAAAATATTTTTCAGTTAGCTATTTTGGTTTTCTGTACTGAAATTTTTAATTTCCTTCCAGTGCCTTCATTGATTAGAAGTACAGAAGTTTTACTTTAGTGTAAGTTTTTTTTTTTTTTTTTCCCTCTCTCTCTTTCATACTTCTTTTTATTTTAATACCATTTTATATTCTTTAAAATTTGTTTTAACTGTTTATCTGTTTTCTTGTTTCTCGAGCATATTTCTCAGAAAATCAGTAACGGGCTTATCATGTCGCAATTGCCCCGTCCTCCTCCCCGACCACAGGGGGCTTTTATGAAATAGATTCAAAAAATGTGCATGAAAAATGTTTTATAGAATTCTGTTTTTGACAGTAATGAGCTTTAAAAATGTCACTATGACGATCTTTCAAACCTGTAATTCGCCACTGCGAAACATCATGATTTTCCATGACAAATCCTCGAAATTAAAATTATTTTGTTTTTGATGGTGAGACGCTCTGTGATTTGAAGTTCCATGCTTTGCTGAGGTCCCATTCTCGTGCCTCATGTGTCTGTACATTGTACAATGAATGATTTATTTGAAAACAATGCCTTGGTTTCTTGGAAATTGTAGACGAGGGTATGTAAGACAAGGATTGTTTTTTCAATTGGGATTCAAAGCGTAGTATACATTGAGTCATTAATGACTTGAATCTTTTCTGACACCGTGGAAAAATTTAAAATGTCGTTGATGCTTAAGACCTTCAAGTCCAGTTTTGTCATAGGGGGAGCTTAAGCCCCCAAAGCCTCCTCCTGGGTGCGCGCCTGCAAAAATACAACACATTATGTAGTTCAGAGGTTCTCAAAGTCCAGACCCACGGACCCCCTCCTGAAAATTACTAACTTTATGCCCCCCCCCCCAGTATACCAAAAAAAGCTTGATTTGATAGCTAAAATTTTTGTTTTGATCGTCCCGGAAATCCGGGCGTGGGGGGGGGGGAGACCTCAATTTATTGCACCCCCAGAATTCACATCCTAAATCCTCCTATACCCCCGTATTCCTCTTTCATCCTCGCCAAAAACTAAGTTGCTGAAAGCAAAGAGGAAAAAATGTTCGTCAATTCCTTGAAAACGTAAACCACCGCTGGCTTCCCGACTGGAAAAAAAAAAAAATTGATGGAACTTGCATTTTCCATTTTGCACTTACTACGATGTCCCCAATCTTCAATGAATGGATGGGGTTGCGCGGTGAGAGTTGTCGGGTTGCTTTGTGCATGCAAACGGTTACACTACCACCTTGGCGACAAGAAAAGAAAAATTCCATTCTCCTCTTTCGGTTCTTTATCGTCGCTTATTGTTCCGCGTAGCTTTCACTTTAAAAATTAAACCCGAGCTCAAATCAATTGGAATTTTTTCATCAAAAAATTAAATAAATAAATAAAATAAAAATAAATAAATAAATAAAACTCGTGGCAAAAATGAAATAAAAAAGATGTGTTGCAAAATGAAGTTTTCTCGAAAAGTTAAATTCTCCAAACTTCAATATTGTATTTCAAACGTTAAAAAAAATTTGTTTTAAAGAAAATTTCTAATAGCGCAAGGATATTCAACTCAAAACCTAATTCGTAGTTTTAATTTAATCATTCTATACCCAGCTGAAAAGTGCATAGTAAAAAAAAATTCTCACTGCTTAGTTTTTGCACCAAACAAAAGAGCGAAATAGTTTGCTGAAATTTCCACATGCAATTGTCTTAATTCTACCTGATACGTGAGAATTCACACTAAATTGAAGAGTTACAGACAATTAAAAAAAAAAAAAATGCAGAAAATCTACTTTCGGCATAACTTATTTTCCGCGTAAATAGCCTGAATTTCGCCAAATTTTTAAATTCACATAAAATTGAAAAGAAATGCAGAAGATCAGCTAGCTCGCCTTCCTATGCAAATTAAGCCCTGCTTATGTAGTACCCAAAAGCAAGCAATTTTCTCCGCACTTAATTTAAAATAACAACAATAATATTTATGAAGAAAAGTTTTTATTTGCGAGAACAGTATAAAGATATGATAAATTAAATCATTAGATATTTACACCTTACATTTTCAAGACTTTTGATGCATGATAAAATATATTGCAAAATAAATTGCGAAATCCCCAATGATAGCTTGCCAGGCTAATTCAATTAAATGCCAAATACAATTAGAAAAAAATCCCCCTCCCCCAAAAGGAAAAATCACTCTCAGCCGGAGAAAAGGAATTTAACTTAAATGCGCATTATTTTTCTCGAAAAATGTTAGTCCCCAGCCCGTCCAGAAGATTTTTTTTATTGAAATACCCGTTCACAGTAAAGAAAAACAAGTAAATTGAAACAATAAACTAATTTTAAATCCCCCTTCCAAAAAAAGGAAATTGGAATTTAGGGAAAATACATTTCTTCTATAACAAGAAAAATACCCTCTCCAGAGGAAAAAAATAACGAAACCAAAATACGCAAAGCCTGTAAGAAAAAATTCATACTCCCCCCCCCCCCCCCAACCACACTGACATAGAAAAAAAAAAGCTCTGCAAGTTTATTCAAAATATGAAAAGACCATCCCCGAAGAAACAGAATTTGAATACAATATATTTCGTGCTACTCCGCATACTCGAAAAAGATTAATTCAACAAAAATAAGTATTACCAATTTAAATAAAATACAGCGACTCCCCCCTCCCCCCACCCTATAAAATGCAGAAAAAGCCTTTTATGAATTAAATACGCATTACAATGTAGGAAATTTATAAATATTCATGTTTCAAGAATACAGAATTATAAATTAAAATTACCAATAGAATTAGAAAAAATATAACCCGCCCTCCAAAGAAAAAAGTATGTAACTAAATATGCATTACAATTGAAACGAAGTTCAAACTATCCTGCCCAACAGAAATAATTGAAATGCAAATTATCAACCAAAAAATGTAAATCTCCCCCCACCCCCCAGTAGAAAGCATAATTTAAACGAAATAAACATGTAAATACAACGATACGGAAGGCCCTCTCTCCGGAAGAAAATTAAACTTTCATTTGATGCGCAACACAAGTAGAAACATACCCCCCTCCCCTGCGCTTGAAAACATAGAATAAATATGCATTTAAGTTCGAAAATGGGATCCATCGTTCTCGAGCGAAAAAAATGAAATGTATAATTATTACAATAAATTAAAGCCCTCCCCCATCTTTTCACAAAAAAAAAGGAGAAAATATGTTAAGTAAAATACCAAATAACAGCTGCAAAAATACGATTCCAGCTTCCTTAATGAAGACGAAAAAAAATTATTTAAAAGCCGTTGTACGATTAAAATGAAACAAAAATCTCGCTCTTCTCTCAGAAAAATAGAATGCAATTTGAATCCATCTGATAATGCGGAACATTTAAATCTTCCTCCCCCCCCCCCCCCCAAAATCATAATTAAATAAGATACACATTTAAAAATGAAACAAAAACCCAGAAAGAAAACCTTCAAATAAAATACGCAATACAATTGGGAAAAAATATAAACCCCTCTCCCCCCCCTCACCGCATGTAAAAATTTCAAATTAAATCCACACTATAATTCAAAAACTAATAGCATACACCCCTCCAGTTTTAAAGCAGAATTTAATTAAACTACGTATTAATTACAGAACGAAACAAAACTCCCCCTTCCTCGGAAGAAAGAATAGTTTAAAGACAATACGCAAAAACGAAAATCTGACCAGCGCCCCCCCCCCCCCAAGGAAGAAAAAATAGGCATGTTCAGTTGGGGGGGGGGGAGATCAACTCCTACACACTTAAACTAAATTAAAAAATAATGTAGTTCAAGTATGCATTGAAAAAAAAAACACGAAATAACCCCCCCTCCCCCTCGAAGAATTTTATAAAATGATATTCTTTTGAGACAAAATAAAAAGTTGCCTCTTCCGTCCTCCCGAAAGACAGAAATCTCGAAAATAACTCCGCTCCTTCAGCTGTCAAATCGCGTCACGTGGTACGATGCTGTCTCCCCCTCGATAAATGGACGAGAAATGTGTGACGTCACTTCTAGATGGCGCTAGTGTTCCCACCAGATGACGCTAAACGCAGAACACTAGCGCCCCAAGCGTTGAAATTGTTTCACATGAAAGGGTGCCTGGTTCAATAGCGCGGGGAGCTATTGAACCAGGCGCCCGGCTCAATAGCAACGGCCGTTTGAAATCAAAACAAACAAAAACACGCGTTTTAGCATGTTGTTAAAAATTATTGTTTACTGAAGCCTATATTATATAAAAAATAATATTCTGACATTAGTACATTTCTAAAAAAAATGTTCAAGATCGTTCGAAATCTCAGAGGGATTCCCACTTTCGGAAGAATTTGCTTCAATGTTTCATTATGTAAGGATTCTGAGGATTTCTGAATAACTATTAAAGAAAAATGTTATTTTGTGTTGTCCACAAACTGAACAAGGTGTTTAATTTTAATTTTATTTATGAGGAAAGGAGAAATGGGAAAAAACTTGTTCGATCAAATGAAACAATAAGTTTTATGTTGAAAACAGTTAAAAGCAATCCTAATAAAAAAAAAGTTTCTGTACACGTGTTTTGTGCCTGAAAAGAACCCATTTGCATTGCTCAAGTTGTTTAGTTTCTGACTAAAAAATGGGGTTTCATTGAGATTGATTGCATCTTTTTGTCGATTATACATGCAGTTGGGTGGTCCAATATTTCGAAGGAGATTTCTTCGAATCCTATACCCTCCCATTTAGTTCCATTGCATTAATTAATAAATGGGGTCAAATTTTACATAATTTCAATAATATTTAGAGGTAATTCAAAGTAGATGAAGTTTGCCTCTTGCCGAATAAAGTTAATTAACCCATTAATGCCTGAAATTTTTTTTTCCAAAGATATTTTGTGTACTGGTTACAAACAGTGTTTAATGGACAGGAAAAATAATTGAAAAAATATTGTGTAAAAAATAATTTTTTTATTAAGGAAAAAAAAATCGTCCCTCAAAAGTTACGATAGACCCCAGAGGGTACATACTTTTTTTACTAAAATTTTTTTCTACCTACGATATGATATTTAAATAGACATTTTATAAGAAGAAATAAAATCAGCAATTAACATAAACTGGGAAGCTGGGAATAACTTTGAAAACTTAGCTTTTTTTCTTGAGATTGTGAATGATGTAATTTTTGATAAAGGTCATATTAAAACTGATACAGAACACACTTTACAATGGTTTTGTGCTGCAATTTGTTAATAACGAATTGAAACAATACCAAGGTACTAATTGAACACTATTATTTGGTTGAAATGTTCATTTTGGGAAAATTCAGACCAGGGGCAGATACAAGGGAGGGGCAATCGCCCCTTCCTTGAGGTACTCTTTTCCATCAGTTTTTCTGACTTTGAAGTTCAAAAAAAGCAATTTTAGATGATCTTCAATGATACTATGAGAAATGGTTGGGATTAGGGGCTCTGATCCAGAATTCTTTCGAAATTAAAGACCGAAACATTTGTAATAAACATGTGTTAACCAGGATATGTGGTAAAAAATGGGGGGCAAGTAGAAAAAAAAAGCCAATCGCCCCTCCCTTGGAACATTTGTGGATCCGCCCTTGATTCAGACCCTTTTTTGGACCGTCCCTAATAAGGGACGCTAGGCATTGATGGGTTAAGAGAGGAATAACTAATCATAAATATGATGCCATTTATGTCTTACAAAAAATTAATTAATTCACTATTTTATGTACAGTATTAACAAAAGCCATGATATGTTTTCCAATTATACAAAGGTTTTTTTTTTTTTTTTTAATGTGTAACTTTGCAAGACTTGGACTTGACTAAGAGCTGTATTTTGGCCCAATGAGCAGCAACCCTGGCAAAAACAATAGCATATGTCTAACTTCAACAAAAAATGAAGAAGTTGTTATTTCTTGAAGGTGAAAATCTTGTGAAATGTATCGCTAATGTCCCTTGAGACGTCCTTCTAACTTAGTGACATGTTGTGCTATGAGGGTGAAAAAGACTTTAAGGATATTTTGAGAGTGATTTGATAAATAGTGTGTATTGTATTCATATAAAAGTGTATTTATTTACTAAAATTTATATTTTTAGCTAAAAGTTTAATTGAAAATACTTCCATTTCAAGATGTTTTTCATCAGAATCTCATACGGTACAGATGCGAGGATTAGATTATGAAACTAAAGAGCAAGATGTAATTGATGTAAGTTGCATTACTTTTATTGTAGAATAATAGAAATCGTCTTGAAATTAGGAAAAGCTATGATCAACTCAAACTTTACTGGCATTTTTTAATTTTCTTTTGCTAAGAGCGACATGTACCCTATGAACACTATAACACATTTTATAAAAATTTCACATGTTTTATGCAATTTAAAACATAGGTGTATATATCAACCTATCCAGCATCTAAATATTTTCTAAAGCTAAATAAAAACATTTTTAAAGGACAAATAAAATTGTATATGTATGGGCACATAAGATCCATTCATAGTAAGAAAAAAATGTCAAGAAAATCTGTGCACAAACTCAAATGTATCTGCAGGTGTACAAAAAGTGCATAGACCAAGATAATACCTTTTGCTAATCATGTATCCCCATGACAGTGAAAGGTGAACTTTTTCAGTAATTCGTCTACAAATTTTAGGATAATCAATTTTTAATTTTGATATTAATTAAACATTTATCAAGCAATGGATACATCTACAGCAAATTTGTGTACATGTTTTATCCAATGATGATAAGAACATAATACATGTGCACTGAACGCCTAAATTAACTTAACTGCTAAATATCATCTATATATCTGTACCTCAGAACCAGACTAACGTAAGTCCATTTTCGTCATTTTTCGGTAGAGGGGAAAAACGATTGTCGAATACATCGTTTTTCTCCTCTACTGAAAAATGACGAAAATGGACTTACGTTAGTCTGGTTCTGAGGTACATATATAAAGATGACAGTGTTTGTTTGTTTGTTTGTAACCTCTGGCCAGAAGCCCCCACAGCACCTACAGAATTGAAACTTGGCTCAAAAATTCAAACGTATCCCAGTAAAATGCACCTCGAAGGCCAAATTTTAAATTTCGAATTCGTTATTTTTAAATTAATTAATTAGTCTCATTTTTGGTGTATCTGCCATAATTGAGGGGGGAAAACCTTCCCCCACCTCAAAACATAATCTATCGCTGGAAAGGGTTTTTTTTTCTGAAAAAGAAAAGTTTTAGCACGTTTCTGTCCATTAATTAGAACAGGAGATATTAATTAACCTAATTTAGTCAATTTTCAAGGCTTAATTGTACTGGCTCTGTACGCAAAACTGAAACACTAGATCCATTTTTGAAGACAGACTGCTCTTTTGTCCCTGAAGTTACTTCGTGGTTTAAATTAGCGTATAGATTAAATTAAGTATAGTATTAAATTTATAGTATTAAATTAAGAATTTTCTGACACATTTTAAAGTTTCCTTTAATGAATAAGCAACTGTTTAACGTAGTAATTACAAAGATATTTGGGTCAATCCATTTCAAATCACCCAGTCGTGTTGCTCAACATTTTTAATTTTCCTGATTCTTTTATCATGGATTACCTATGGGTAGACATGAACAAAACTGCAATTGAAAAAAATTTACATGCTATATTTTTTATTTGGCAGCCATTTCAAAATGGCGATTTGGCAAATTTGATAGAAAAACAGGGTTTGCGAAAAATTTTATTGCCAAGTCGTTTTTAAAGATATCAAAATAATTTAAAAACCAGTGTGTTCAGCATAAAATTTCCTTTAAATACACTTTCTTTAAATTTCCATATCTTGTGAGAAAGTTGGTCAAAATCTTTCTCTAAAAACTAGGAGAAAACGTAGAAATTGGTCATTTTTAAGATCATATTTATGAAGGAAGAGAGACTCAGCAATATTATTTTATTTCTGTGTTTGAGTACTCATAATACTACCAGCAGCATAAGTTTTAGTCTTTATAATGAACTCCTTTTTTTCCTACGGGTCTTCAAAAATGGCGGAAAACGCGAAAATGCCGATTTTTGTAGGTCAATATCTGAAAAGGGACTGAATGAAAAAAAAATGAAAATTGTATGAAATGTTCTTAATACTAATAAGAACATCTCACAAAAAAATTATGACTGAGACTCAACTTGGTTTTGAGTTATAGAGCTGCGAATTTCAACAAAAACGTTACTTTTTTAATACACTCGTGCAATGCTAAATTAGCAACTAAGGCTTAAAATTATCTTAGTTGACAAAGTTAAATAATGCTGAAATCTATAAGTTAACAATGCACTTTTAATTTCGTCTTTTTTAAAAAAATAATCGATAGTAGGGGCATTTCACGGTATTTGTGACATAATGGTGTCCGTAACAAAACTTTTTAAAAGTTTAAAATTTATATATATATTGAAAAAGTACATTCAAAAGTATATGAATATCATATTGTTTTCATTGTTCACTTTATATTATGTTTGTAATTGCACTCAGATCATTGAAAGTGCATTTTCACTGTTACAGACTCTACATTGAATTTTTCTTTAAATCTGGCTTAAACCGATTTTTAAGCCAAAACTGGTATTTGAGACAGATAAAGTAAAGGCTCACCTCTAATATAGCTAACAATTTTAATCAAAAAGTGCGTTCTATAAAAAATTATGGATTGTGAAAATGATGACTGTAGAGTCCGTAACAATAATTGGAATAAAAGTTTAGTTTTTAAAGAAAAATTCAATGTAGAGTCCGTAACAGTGAAAATTGCATTTTCAATGTTCCGAGTGCAATTACAAACATAATATAAAGTGAACTATGAAAACAATATGATATTCATATACTTTAGAATGTACTTTTTCAATATATATAAAAATTTTAAACTTTTAAAAAGTTTTGTTACGGACACCCCTATGTCACAAATACCGTGAAATGCCCCAGTAGTAGTAGTACTACCGTAAAATTCTTGAACTTACCCATATGTTTTATGCACTACAATGGTGTAAACTATTACACACATTAATGTTTTTTAAATATACTTTTGTGTTCAACTCTTAACTACTTGCGAGCTGTAATTTTGGTTAAAGAGTTGAACAAACATGATATTTCATTGCACAATTTATCAGTTATGTTGTGTGTTCTTCCAGAAAACGTTGTGAGTTCCAATGAAGTAACTTTACGTACTATTTTCTTTGCGGGTACCCACACATTATCATTTTTTGACAGTTGAAAGGCAGTTTTTGGTCCAGAAGGATGAAAGAAATGCACCAAAATATCATTGTTAGCTTCACTTTTGTCTTCAACTTTTGCCATCCACCACTTCTCATCGTATATACAGGCAACAAAGTCATTATTTGTGAATGCCGACACATTTATAAGTAGTATTGAAGTCTGATGATATCAAAGGTCAAGAATGTGGAAGTAACAAAGCACCTGATTTGATTGTTATCTAAGGGAACATATCTGTGATAACCTTGTATCTTTCACCGTTAAACAATATTCAAATCTCTTAGTCAGTGTGTTTTCCATTCACTCAATTACAGCTGAAGAAACATACATATATGTTGTTTAATAGTGAAAGGTACAAGAGGTTATCACAGATATGTTCCCTTAAATAACATTCAAATCAGGTGCTTTGTTGCTTCCACAATCTTGAGCTTTGATGATCATCAGACTACAATACTATTTACAAATGCGTCGTCATTCCCAAATAATGACTTTGTTGCCTGTATATACGATGAGAAGTGGTGGATGGGGAAAGTTGAAGACAAAAGTGAAGCTAACAAGGATATTTTGGTGCATTTCTTTAATCCTTCAGGTTCAAAAACTGCCTTTCAACTGTCAAAAAATGATACTGTGTGGGTACCCGCAAAGAAAATAGTACGTAAAGTTACTTCATTGGAACTCACAACGTTTTCTGGAAGAACCACAACATAACTGATAAACGGTGCAATGAAATATCATGTTTGTTCAACTCTTTAACCAAAATTACAGCTGGCAAGTAGTTAAGAGTTGAACACAAAAGTATATTTAAAAAACATTAATGTGTGTAATAGTTTACACCATTGTAGTGCATAAAACATATGGGTAAGTTCAAGAATTTTACGGTAGTACTACTACTACTATCGATTTCTTTTTTTTAAAGACGAAATTAAAAGTGTATTGTTAACTTATAGATTTCAGCATTATTTAACTTTGTCAGCTAAGATAATTTTAAGCCTTAGCTGCTAATTTAGCATTGCACGAGTGTATTAAAAAAGTAACGTTTTTGTTGAAATTCGCAGCTCTATAACTCAAAACCAAGTTGAGTCTCAGTCATAATTTTTTGTGAGATGTTCTTATTAGTATTAAGAACATTTCATACAATTTTCATTTTTTTTTCATTCAGTCCCTTTTCAGATATTGACCTACGAAAATTGGCATTTTCGCGTTTTCCGAAATTTTTGAAGACCCGTAGAAAAAAAAGGAGTTCATTATAAAGACTAAAACTTATACTGCTGGTAGTATTATGAGTACTCAAACACAGAAATAAAATAATATTGCTGAGTCTCTCTTCCTTCATAAAAATTTATGATCTTAAAAATGACCAATTTCTACGTTTTTTCCTAGTTTTTTGAGACAGATTTTGACCAACTTTCTTACAAGATAGGGAAATTTAAAGTGTATTTAAAGGAAATTTTATGCTGAACACACTGGTTTTTAAATTATTTTGATATCTTTAAAAACGACTTGGCAATAAAATTTTTCGCAAACCCTGTTTTTCTATCAAATTTGCCAAATCGCCATTTTGAAATGGCTGCCAAATAAAAAATATAGCATGTAAATTTTTTTCAATTGCAGTTTTGTTCATGTCTACCCATAGGTAATCCATGATAAAAGAATCAGGAAAATTAAAAATGTTGAGCAACACGACTGGGTGATTTGAAATGGATTTACCCATTTCTATAGTTTATTTCAAGGCATGAATATACTCCTGGGGATTTTTTTGAGCAGTGAAACTCTTTTTAGAGGATTAAAGCATACAATAAAAGCTAAGACTAATCTGTAGTAATCAAGTACTTAAAAATTAACATCCTTGCATGGTTGAAATGGAAGATAACAGGAGAATTAGAATTTTCTGCTATTTTGTTGTAACATTTTGAATGTTAGATGTTTAGTATTTAAGGAAGAAAAACATAGATACATGCTCAAAACCTTCAAAAATATTTTTAAAAAACATGATTGCTTTTGTTCTATTTTCCGTTATGCTAAAATTCTACAGAAATACAAAGCATGAAAATTTTTGAGTTGCATTTCTGATGTTCTGTACATGCAATATGCTTTTGGAGACATAAAATCCCTGCCAAGGGTGTATAAAAGGGGGCGTATGTCCCAACATTAAGGAAAATTGTCCCAAAATAATTTTAAAATGTGTTTTCTAAAAGGAAAGGTCCAGAATTGCTGCCCCTTTTGCAAAACATCGACAGAGATAATTTAAAATTTCAGTAAAGAGCCTCAAATCCAGGTAATTTCCAGGAGAACCTTCAAACCCCTTTTTATCACTTAAATTTCGAAAATTTTCTGAGAGAGAGCACTCTACCACCCTGTTTTCATTCAACGTGTTATAGCATTAATTTGCGAATTTAAAACTTCAATGTCACAAAGTTTGGGGGGGCAGCTTCTGAATCCATACTTTTCCCAAACGTAATTAAAAATAGCCTGGAATAGGTTTCCAGGACATCAATTTTAAAACATTTATAGTAGAGAGTTCCTGAACCACCACCCTTTCCCTAACGAAAGTCTGAAATAAGCTTGGCTGTACTTAGTTACATCGGCCCCCTCCAAAATTCAAACATATATACGCCACTGATCCCTGCATTCATAGATGACATGTTAAAATAAATTTTTATGTTTCATGAATATTTTATCTTTTAGTTTTTTAAACCATTGGGCATTACGCCTAAAAGCATCAGATTGAAATGCGATGGTGCTGGTCGGGTTGCCGGAGTCAGTGAAGTTGACTTCAATACACATGCTGAAGCGGTTGTTGCTATGAGGAAACGAAATGCTTTCATGGGTAATTTTTTACTTGTTTCAGAATATGAGTTATGAGTGGTGAGTTAAATTAGTGTACAGTATAGAACCTTTTATCCAGAACCAAAAAACCTTAAGCCAGAAAACCGGAAATTTTGCAGATTTTCCCGCCATTTTTTAAAATACTCATTTTTGGCACTTTTTAAGCACTTTTTAACTATTGATATTAATGCAATGCAAAAGCAACAATACTACCTTAGTTGTAAAAAACGAAATCTCTTTAAAAAGGAAAGGGGGAAAAACCAAGTTCATAGTAACAAATTTATTTAATACACTAGGATAAAAATCGCACATTTATGTTCAAAAACTTGTTTTTTTCCCTTTCTTTGATTTTCTTTCTCTTTAAAACACTATCGAAAAGTGTGGCGCTCCTCCCCCCCCCTTTTTTTTTCTGAATGTGAGATCTTATCTTGAAAACTTATATCTTGTGAATAACTAGTTTTTTTAGTTTTTAAATTATTCTTTCACTAATATTTTTTAATCCGATATTTACAAGCATTTCTCAACCGTTTTCTCCTTATTTTACGATGCTTTACTTTCATTATAGTAATTTGGATTTCATAAAAAATTGACAAACATGGCTTCTGAGCGGTCCAGAAAACCGGAAAATTCAGATATCCGGAATAGCGATGGTCCCGAACATCCCGGATAATTGGTTCTCAACTGTACATTTAATTTTTCACGTCATTTTAACAATAAATCAAGACTATAAATAATCCACTCTAACTTTAAAAATTAAAAAAATTGCAGAAAGTAAACCAAGTGACATAAACTAGCAAATATTAAAATGTATATAAGTAAAACAACAGAAAAAAAAAAACATTTTTTGTTTCATTAATAACTTAACAATATTGGTTTGCTTAGTCTGACAATCAATAAAAAATCTTCATTTTTGCTGTATGTAGTGTTAAAGAAATTGGAAAATTCAAATGTATGTTCACGAAATTAAAAGAAAAAACATAACATTATTGTTTAACCCGTAAATGGTAATAACCGTCTGTAGGACAGATATTTCCATTCACTGGCAGTGTGAGTTGGAGGGATGTTACCATTTACAGGTTAAACAACAATCAAACTTTAGCTGTGTAATATTAACCTTTGCTAGCTAAGAACAACAAAAATTTCTTGATTTATAATTTGTTTTACTTCTTGCTCCAAAGGCTTACTTTATGATTTTTGCATTAAATGTTGAATATGTTATCAATTTTTTTTCTGATTTTATCTTAAAGGCTATTTCTTTTCTTCATAAATAGTGTTTACTTTTGACATTTTAGGTAACAGGTTTATACGTTTAGCATTAAAATCAGAACTTGGTTTAAAAGAATCTAAGAAAACAGAGCCTGTGGATCCAAAGACGTCTTCAACATCTAAAGGTATTTAAAAAAAAAAAAAAAATCAATATCTGTAGGAAAGGTTTTTGCTGTGGTTGAAATTTTAGTGTACATTTTGGAGTTTTCTCAGTTGCTGTATTATTCATGTAGAAATATTTATTTTACGTTACAAAATGGGAAAAGGTCAAATAGGAGTCTTTCCGAGTCAACTATTTTTTTCTGTTTTATAGTAATGCTGATTTTCTTATGCATAAGTACACTGCTCGACATTGAAAATGCAACACCAAGAAGGAGTGGTCAGAAATTGATGAAATTTGGTAAGAAGACAGAGACAGCATGGAACAATAAGTGATATTTATTTCAAAATAAATGAGCAAAATTTAGAGCGAGGACTGCGTCGGCTCAGTAAGAAGTAGGACCACCACGGACAGCGATGCACGAAGAAACACGTCTAGGCATGGAGTCAATAAGCCTGCGGATGGTGTCCTGAGGGATGGCACTCCATTCCCTTTCAACCATTTGCCACAGTTCGTCCTCTGAACGAGGCAGTGACAGGTTCTGCAAACGGCGTCCAATCACGTCCCACACATGTTCGATTGGTGACAAGCAGGGCCGCGCCGTGCCAATGTGCAAAGCCGTGCGACGCACAGGGGCGCCAAAGCCTAAAAGGCGCCGAGCTCTACCGACGGAAGAAGCTCCTAACATTAAAAAAATTAAATAAAAAATCCGAATGAAAAAATAAAATTGAACTTTTCATAAGAACGAACTCTGGCGATGAAATTATATTGCTCAATGAGACAAGCAATCCGTCTCGCTGACTACCCATAATGGAAAAATTATTGCCTTGTGTCTAAACAAGTTATTCAAAAGCTTAATCTTTTACACTGGAAACAGGGAATGTTAATGCATTTTTCAGCACTTTTGCATCAGCACTTTTCTTCCGAATGAGGCGCCGTGTAAGCTATTTCAGCATGTCTATAAGGTTATAAGCAAAAGAGTCCAAACAATCTTTTGTTCTTCAATAGGATAGGTTTCTTCCTTCTGTTGAATCAATACTACGTAAAATTTTCTCTAGTACAATGTGTTTTAGTATTTTAAGAATTGTTCGTGGTGATTTGACTGTTTTATGTCATCGTGCATAAAAAAATACTGTGAGCATATTTGCATGTTATTTACGTGTGCAATATTTACATATTATAGACAACAGTTTAGGTAAACTTTTCAGTTTCAAAGAGTAACAATTTGACCATAATCACACGATTATCTCCTCTTTGCTTCAAACACTAGCTTTTTTAATTAAAAAAAAAGACCTTTGGACAATGCATTTGTATTTCATATTAAATTTAATACCTTTTTATTAATCTGGATTTTATTGGTTTTCCGGGAAAGAGTTCAGTTTCCAATTTTGAGGGGACACTTTATACTTCAATTCTGAAATATATTCAGTACCCTGCTGTCATATTTTGACAGACAAAAAAGTGAGATTAATTATTTATCAAATGCAAATTCGAGAGATATTTAGAGCTACTTTAACTTTGATATTCAAAATATTTCATTTTTTAAAACACAATGGGGTGTATTCAAGGAGCTATTGAACTCAAAATAACTTTGAGTCCTGAAGTAAAAATGTACAGGGTATTCCAAAATTAAATATTTGTCTTGCTCCGATTTTTGGCTACAAGAACAACTAAACGTTACGCTCGACAGGAATTGAAGTGAATCTGAAAAATTTTATGAGTAGTATTTGACGAGTAGTAGTTTGATTTTATAAGCAGTAGCTAAAATTCAGAGTTATTCCTACATTTTTCTAGTTAAATGTTTAACGATATTTTTAATCACTTAAATTGTTAAATGTTATTATTATTTTATTTTCAATGTCAAGATTTTCACATTTCAGCTTATAAATGTTTCTGTTTATGAATTTTTATTCTATCTAGATTGGCCACAATAGAATAGTTGCATCCTTTTTAATGGTGTTAGAGCACTAGACACTAGGTTTCGTATAACCAGTGGTCTGTCCAGGATTTTTCACAGGGTCTGTTTTTTGTGAAACACTAAATAATTTTGTGAAAAATCAAATAATTTTGTGAAAATCAAACAATTTTGAAAAAAAAAAAAAAAATGCAAAAATAAAATTTTTGAATTTAATAAAAAATAAAAATAAATTTCATTTATTTTCCTCTTAAAACAGCGAATTAAA
The DNA here is from genome assembly GCA_038373865.1 of Uloborus plumipes. Taxonomy (NCBI): domain Eukaryota; kingdom Metazoa; phylum Arthropoda; class Arachnida; order Araneae; family Uloboridae; genus Uloborus; species Uloborus plumipes. The sequence continues at coordinate 19,040 of JAXGGA010007441.1, forward strand.
CATCAAAAATGCGAAAAATCAGATTCCTGTAGCGGATGCAAAGAGATTGCAGTTTTCAAAGTGATGGCATCAAAAACATAAAAACGGCATATAAAAGAGTTCATTTTGGAAAAAAAAAATTTATAGGTCGATGATAAAGACAATATTAATATCTGTTAATAAAATAAATGCAAAAATAAAATGAAACGATCCATTCTGTGTTTAACATTAGACTCACAAAAGAACAATTAATTTTGCTTTAAAAATTTAAAAATAATGATCTGAACAAAAAATGAAGTGAATTTTCAGTTATTTGCTTCCTAATAAATAGTAATTAGCTTGAAAAATAAGTATAATTTGATTTTCGTATCGGAAGCGGCGATCGCATTTTTCAAAATGAAAGCATCAGGAGCATAAAAACGGTAAATACAATTTATTAAAGTCAAATAATTTTAGAATTCCATTTCATCAGGTTTATATGATGAATGTCATTAATAATCACCGACATATTCGCCAAAAATTCGGAGGAAAAAATAGGAAAGTAGGGAGACGTAGCAAAACAGACAATACGAGACTTCCAATATTAACAGACGAAAAATACATTAATTATTCCGAAATATAATCAAAACACCACCCTTGTGAGCATTAAAAAAACCACAATTTTCTGCCGAAATAAGGTCAAAACGTCACACCAAAGACGTCAGATGGCGATAATTTTAAATAGGTGGTCACTCTATCAGAAGAAATCCCATTTTTCCTCCAACCCTAGCGATCTGCTTAAGGCAGGAATTCAAGTGAAACACCATTGCAATCGCTTCAAATTGCAATCGCTACTGGAAGTGAATTACATTATCATCAACTTAACTTGGCACTGACGTCACTACAATCGGAGCCAATAAGAGCTCACAAGCAGTCAGCGATCTCCTCTTATTCGCCAAGTAGACTGTGACGTTTTATCTAGCTCGTTTTTCATAGGCAAACGTCACGCTGACGTCACGATGTTTTTATCAAGAAACGTTCTAATGTAATTCATTTCCAGTAGCGATTGTAATTTGCGATCGCCTGTTTCACTTGAATTCCTGGCTAAGTTCATTTCGCGGATAATTGCTATTATTTATTCCTTTTTGTTCAAATTAAGAGCAGGGAGAAAACTCCATACTCTGCATTTCCAGAGAAATCTGTAATAGCAACATCGCAGTAAGACATTTTAATTTGCATATGATAAAACAAACAAAAGTTGTTAATTTCTTTAAAAGCCAACAAAAAGTGCTACATTTTCCATTTAAGATTTATCGCTTGCCCAAGCATAGCAGGCAGGAAGTGTGCAGAGTTTTTTTTTTTCCTCGCAAAAGTGGCAGATAAGCGATTCCCTTCTTTAACTTCAAAAAAGGCGCAAAAATTATGGGCTTTTTACACAGAAATATGCTATGAGTTATTTTGATTTCAGATTTGCTTTTTGAATGGATAATGGGTGAAATGTCCATTTAGTTTGATCAGCATTTTGTGAAGGGTCCGTTTTGCTCGATCGTATTTTTGTGATGGGTCCGTTTTGCTCGATCGTATTTTTGTGAAGGGTCCGTTTTGCTTGATCGTATTTTTGTGAAGGGTCCGTTAACGGACCCAAATTTCCTCTGGCCAGACCCCTGATAACTCATGTCAAAAACTCCGTTTTGTTTTACTCCCAATTTGTTGAGTTATTTGCTGTAAGAAAGTTGTGTGTGTGTCCTCTCGCACGTGCAGATTTCTTAAAACTTACAATAATAATAATTAGTATTGACTTTCAGCCAGCTTCACGCTTTTTAAATTTTGTAATTATTTAGTTAGGGTAAAATGATGAAGTCTATTTGGGGCAAGGTAATAAAGGAGTGTTATTTGAGATAAAATTTTAGTTTGAAATGATTGAGAGTTGACTGCAATTCTCGAAAACCAGGCCCGTCGTTGGAGGGGTTGGTGGGTTGGGGGCTTTGAGAAATCAATATATCTACAGTCAGCGTGGTTTTTGTTTTTTACCAATAAAATTTGCACCCTTTGACCCTGCTCCCAGGATAACTTTAAAACAACAAGCCTGTCTATGTGCTAATTTTAGCACATTTTTTAACTCCAAAAAGAAATAAAAATAGCTAGATAAATATATATATATATTTTTTTAATTTGGAACTTTTTCTGTACTAAAAGAATACATAGACCTGGTTTCACACACCCATTGCACGTTTTCCTTATAAAAAAATAAGTAATTAATAAATACACTAGTAAGAAACTAGTCTCATGCAGTTTATTTGAGCTAGTTTTGGTTTAAATAGTTTCAGTTTTTTTTTTGCACATGTATGCTTTGTAATTGGATTGAATGCGATTGCGTGAAAATATTGAATGTGATAGCAAAATTTAATTTGAATCAGTAATTTAAAATACATATTACTTCATTTACATTTACACATATTTAAGTTCCATACTTTTCAAATTTGTAGCAAATTAAATATTAAATTAATTTATTTCGAACTGGAAGATAATAGTGTTAAGCAATTTATTTAGTATGAGATGTGTCTGCATGTACTATGCATGTATATGTAAGATACATATCTGTTTATACATTTGTTCTGTGGATGTGGCATGCTTTGTAATTGCATCGAATGCGATTGCATGAAAATATTAAATATGATATTATAATTTACTACGAAAAATTACTTAAAAATATATATACTGTAAAATCCTGAAAATAACCCCCCCTATCTTCAAAACTAAACTGATAAATTTCAGTTGGGGGATTATAATCGAGATTTTTTATACAGTATATTCAGGATAAGAGAAATTTCACTTTTTTCCAAAAAAGGGGAGGGGGGGTTATAATCGATGGGGGGGGGGGGTTACTTTCGGGATTTTACGGTATATATTACCTCACACATGTTTTAAGTTCCATATTTTTCAAATCTGTAACATATTCTGTATTAAATTAATTTGTTTCTAACTGTAAGATTAAAGTTTCAAGCAGTTTAGTAAGCATAAGATGTGTTTAGTATGTAATATACATATATATATATATATATATTTATTGGATTGAATAGGATTGCGTGTAAATGTAAAATTTATGATATTATAATTTACTTTGAACATTTAATTAAACGTATATGCTACCTCATTTATATCACACATGTTTTAAGTTCGATTTTTTAAATTAATATTTTTTGTATACATTATTTGTATGTATTATGTAATTTTTTTTTTCTTTCAGTACCATTTTTTTAAATCTAAAAAAGTATGTTTCAATAAGTGTATTTCAGTTTGATAAAACACAAGTTGATCATGCTTTTTTTTTTTCCTTTTCTAAAATAAATTATGCGCAAAACTTATTTTTTCTAAATTATATTTGTCTATAAAATATCACTGCTGGTGTTAACTATCGAACGCTACTGCATAAGGCGCTCAGAAGATATTTGCACGTGGGCACCGATCAGGCTTGGCGCAGCCCTGGTGACAAGTCAGGAGAGTATGGTGACCAGGAAAGCATCTGTACACCTCGTAGAGCATGTTGGCTGATTCGAGCACTGTGAGGCCGTGCGTTATCCTGTTGAAAAATTGCATTTGGCAGACCTTGAAATTTGGTAAGAAGACAGAGACAGCATGGAACAATAAGTGATATTTATTTCAAAATAAATAAGCAAAATTTAGAGCGAGGACGGCGTCGGTTCAGTAAGAAGTAGGACCACCGCGGACAGCGATGCACGAAGAAACACGTCTAGGCATGGAGTCAATAAGCCTGCGGATGGTGTCCTGAGGGATGGCACTCCATTCCCTTTCAACCATTTGCCACAGTTCGTCCTCTGAACGAGGCAGTGGCAGGTTCTGCAAACGGCGTCCAATCACGTCCCACACATGTTCGATTGGTGACAAGTCAGGAGAGTATGGTGGCCAGGAAAGCATCTGTACACCTCGTAGAGCATGTTGGCTGATTCGAGCACTGTGAGGCCGGGCGTTATCCTGTTGAAAAATTGCATTTGGCAGACCCTGAAGGTAGGGGATTGCCACCGGCCGCAGTACATTATCTACATATCGTTGGGCCGTCATAGTGCCCCGAATACGAACTAGAGGTGATACGGAATTGTATGCAATAGCGCCCCAAACCATTATGCCACGTTGTCTCGCTGTGGGGCGTTCCACAGTTACTGCCGGATTCGATCTTTCTCCACGTCGACGCCACACACGTATGCGATGACTATCGCTGGACAAACAGAAGCGGGATTCATCTGAGAACACTACGGTTTGCCATTCTGCCATCCACGTCGCTCTGGTCCGGCACCATTCCAAACGTTGGAGTCTGTGCAGTGAGGTCAATGGCAGTCTTCTTAGCGGGCGCCGTGATTGCAGGCCACGTGCAACCAGTCGACGGGAAATGGTTCTGGTCGACACAGGAACATCCAGGGTACCTTGCACGTGCTGCAGAATCGACGTACAAGTGACTTGCGGGTCCGCCACAGCTTGTCGGTGAATCCGTCGATCCAAGCGGTCTGACGTCACTCTGGCTGCACCTGCACCCCTCAATGTGGCTACATTTCCTCTTTCCAACCATCTCCGACACAGCCGATGCACAGTGCTTGCATCCATGTGGGTATCAGCTGCTATTTGACGTATGGACCAACCTCCCCTTCTCAGTCCGATCACCATACCCCTTGTAAAGTCGTCTATATGCTGGAAATGTCTTCATTGAGGATGGCGTGGCATTTCCTCCTATCACATGTATCCTTCGAGACAAAAACCAAATTTCTCCGATAATTAGTCTGGCAGAAAAACCAACATGAACATAGCCCACTTTTCAACTTTATTCTCTTACATCTTACTTCAGGTGCGTCGGAGAGCTGCGCATTTCATATCATTTGCATAACTCAGTGACGTGCGTCTACGGTAAAATTTGCATGAATTTCTGACCACTCTTTCTTGGTGTTGCATTTTCAATGTCGAGCAGTGTATATTATTTCAGGAGTCAATCTGGAGAGGAATTAGGTCCGTTAAAGAAACCTTCACAAAATTCAGTCACTCAAAAAGGGACCCTTCACAAAATTCAGTTACTTAAAAAGGGACCCTTCACAAAATTCAGAAACTCAAAAAGGAACCCTTCACAAAATTCAGAAACTCAAAAAGGCTCCTTCACAAAATTCTGGCTCTCAAAAAAAAAAAAGACCTTTCACAAAAATCCCACACTGGAAAACTGACTCTTCACAGAATTCCGAGTTTAAAGAACGATCAGGAATATTTCTTGCCGTAACTATTTTTCACAAAATTACGAATTTGTTTTCATAAAATTCCAAACTATTTTTCCCAAAATTCCAAAAACAGGACCTTGGTCAAATACCCTGGATTGACCCGTGTATTCTCTCCAAGAAAAGAAAGCTGTGAGAAAAAAAAAATTGTATTTTTCTCTAATTATGATTTGGAAAAGTCATCACGTTGTAATTCTTCATAAAGATAGGCAAAAAGAGACTCTAATTTCCTTTGCTTTAACCTTTTGGATCCGGGCTGTTTTTTGAAAAATTTTCTTTCGACCCAGATAGTATGACAGTTGAACCACAGATTTATTTTCCTTTGAAAAGAGAAAGTATAATCTGTCGTTTCGGACGTATGAAACATTGAAAAAATCCCCGACTCCAAAGGGTTCGAGTGAAAAATTCAACCTTGTCCTCTGAAGAAAAAAGACTTATGGTACAACATGTGTACCGCCCGGTTCCTAAAGGTTAATTGAGTAGAAAGGGGTTAAGTAAGATTTAATTTCTGTGTAACTGTCAGAAATAGCAGTTTCAAAAAAATGTTTTTATTTTTCCTTGCCTATGTGAAATAGTGTCGGCTTGAGGTATATGTTTTTTTTTTATGAATTTATTTTGGTTGAGCATTTTTTTATTCAAATCATTTTTAATTTCAATCAGACAGTTAAGCAAAAACGCTGAGCTGTTTTTAAAAGAATTCACATGATTGAAATTGAGTCTGGCTAAAGCAGTAGCATAAGCTATAGGCAAAACTCATCATTTTCCTTGTGCATTATAGCAATCCTAAGACCTCGTACCAAAATGCAGTGAGTTGTTTAGGAAGTGATGGTTGTCTTTATTAAGCTATTAATTTATGGAGATAAAAATAGATGTAGCTCATCCATGAAATCAGGGGTAAGCAATTTTTTATTAAGAAAAAAATTATTAAATGATGCTTCTAGGATGTATAGGAAAGTATTTTTTTATGAAATTATACTTGAAAGGAAAAAACGAAAAGAGAAATAGAAAAGAATTGATATACCACATTTAAAAAAAAAGCTTCATAATGTTTATAATTATTACTACTTTAAAAAGTATACAATAATTTGATTTTATTGTCTTTCAGTAACTTTAAATACTGAACCTCACTCATAATTTATTTCAATTAGGTTTTTTTTTAACTGCAGATTTCTTTCTTTTTTCTTTTCAGTTGGATTGAACCTGCTGACAGAAATTGATAAAGCATCATTCCCTGTTGGTCATTTTATCAGAATGAAAAATGCACCAAGAAGAACAACAGATCAAACAATCTATGATGTAATAATTATTAATAGTTATTTTTCCTATACTTAAACTTATACATTTTTATTGAGGATGGCATAAAAATGATTGATAGATCAGCTTGCACAATGCATGTTAGAATCAGTGACACCGCCGAAACTTCTCCCCAAACTCCAACACATTTATCTATTCATCTCAAGCAAATTTGCAAAAAAATTGTTAATGTATGATGTGTTCTAAATGAAATTGTATCTAAAAACAAATAAAGATTACACATTTATTCCACTACTTCATTGGGTACGTGCTAATTTTTAAGTAATGAGCTTCTATTTTTAACTCTGCCTCCAATTTTACATTTTCTTGCTTGGTATATTTCATCACTGGTCTGACAGAAAATGTAAATGTTACACTGTATTTTAAATTATTTACGATCAATTTTGTCCTGTTTTTTTAAATAGAAAAATCATATATTTTCTGTACTTTTCCTGTGACCACTGTATTGTTGTTAAATCAAGTGTTTTTAAAGCAATAAATTCATGAAAATATTTTTCATTCATTGTCTTTAAAGAAATGCATTTTACTAATATGTTTGTGTTTATTTTCTTTCAGTTTTTCTGGCCTGTTGGTGTTCATCCCATATCTGTGAAGCCTATTTATAATGAGAGTGGATTAAGAACTGGTGATTTTGATGTACAATTTTTAAGTCGCGAAGACGCATACAGGGCCATGGCTAAAAATAATGCATATTTAGGTAATTGAAAAAGGAATTGTTTTAAAATTGAGAAATATATAAACCGTTAGTTGGAGCTGCATTTGATTATGTTATTGTTTCAAACACAAGTATATTTATTTTAGAACTAGAAGTATTCAAACTACTTCTGTTTATGACATTATTAGTGTAAAGGATAAGGACTGAAGAATTGAAATTTTTTAATCAATTTTACTCAAAATGTATTATTATTATAATTTAAAACAATCAAACTTCCATACAAAAAAAAAAAAAATAATATTAGTTGATTACAGCAACATTGGCTCTGATTCTTTTAAATTTTCATTCGAAATGGCTAGTTAAGTGCCCAATCACTGGCTGCAAGACATTTTTATGATGCTGAGTTTTTATAGTACCAATTAGGTCTTCTATTAATTGATAATAATACAATGTAAAAATTAATTCTAGTTGTAAAAACAAAATATTCCCAAAGTCTAAATATACGTAAAAATCCTATGGTAGAATAAGGCATTGAAAATCGAAACAGTTAATTATTTTGAAAGACAAAAAGTGGTAAAACAGTCTTTAACATGAAACTGTTAGCTATGTTTTCCTGTTTATGGCTATGTTTGTGCTCCAGTAACCCACAATATGTCTTCTTGTGTGTATATTTCTGACTTAAGTTTGTCGGGAGTGAAGTGAGATGCTTTTGAGCTAAATGGCAAATTTAGTGGTTCCCAGCAGCTGCAATATGTGACTGAATGAAAAAATGACTACTAAATAATTGTCTGTCACCACCCCCTTAAAAATAAAATCAATGACCTTAAAGTATATCAAAAACAGTAAGTAATTGGTAAAAGCCTCTTCACAAAAATTTAGATGCTGCCTTTTTTTAAAAAAATACATTATGTATATTGAGGCATTAAGTATTAAAACCGACTCAATCCATGAATTTTCAAAAGTTTTCTTTTTTTCCCCATAATTAGATATTTCTTTGTCTAAACCATTGATGCCCAACCTAAAGTCCACGAAAAACATTCGGCCCCCCAAAGCTGATACTCGTTTTTCGTGGTTTCGTTTAATGTTATTAATTAAAAGGTACAACTATGTTACAAATTTGGAGCCAAATATTCAGAAATTCATTGATGAAAAACAAATGCAAATGAAAGGAATGTCAGGTAATGACAACAACAGTTATTAGTTTTTAATTTTTCTTTCATTTTCTGCATTTTTCAATTTTATTTGGATAAATTGTAAACATTTTGAAATTTTATATATGTTCTGACATTTAATGTATTTTGAACATAGAGTGAAAATACTAGTATGTACTGTTAGTCTTTTTATGTAAATTAATATTGCTTCATTTAAACTAAAATGATGCACAATTTCAACAAATATAATTCTTATATGTATATTTTTTTTCTAGGAACAAAATTTGTTGAACTTTCCATTTTGAAAACTTGAAAATAGGTATTATTTTCTGATTTCATTTTTCTTAAGAAACTTTCTTTTCTTTTATTTGCATGAAGACATATTTTTCTATAGGTAAACCCTTTGGCTCCTCTGAAAGTAATCAAGTTGTTTTGAGAGGAAAAAAAAAAAAAACATGTTAATCCTTAAAAATTCACCTGTTGTTCTTTCAGATACTTTTCCATAGATATTTTTTTTTTTCATTTTATACTTATGATTAATGATCAATAACAATACATATCGCAATTCATACCCTCAAAATGTTTAGTTTTGTAGAAACAGAAGTAGCTTTACACATAAGTGAAAAAAAGCAGGTCTCTTCTATGTTTTCCATTTTTCTTGTATGTTTTAAAAATGAGAGCCCCCACCTCTCATGGTCTTAGATTGAGGAGATCTGAAAAATTTTAGCAGGAATTCTGTCATTCCACCCTGAATTTGAATCCCTGATATTAAAAAAGTAAGTAATTAAAATGAATATTTATTTCAATTGCAGAATGAAAGCTATGAAGAAAAGTTCCATGAGAGTCTTTCGTCGGGAATTTGCATTTTGACATCATTTACTGATCTATAAATCCAAAACTCATCAGCTATGAGAAAAGTAATTGTGACTAAGTTGAAATTGAATATTAAAAACTACATCATTCATTATGCACTAGTTTATTTACTGTCACAAATTTTGCCTATGCCATGGCATAAGAAATATTTTATTATTATGATGTCATCAAACTTTGATTTATATAGATTTTATATATATTGATGAATTTCAATTTAATTCAGTCTGCTTTAAATGTTCTCTCTTAGTGAGATTAAAAAACTTCAAATGAAATGCATAAATTTTCAATTCGGATAGATTTTTCATTTCAATGCTATTTATTCACTGTTTGTTAAACTCACTATTACAATATATGTTTCGAATTTCACAATGCTATCAGAGAAAGGTGGTCTTGCATAACACTGCACATGTTTTACATATTTTAAACTCTCTCATATTAAACGTATACAATAAGACCATCTATAATAAACTCACAGGTAAAAAAATGTTTGGTATAATGTTTTAGAAATACGATTTTTTAGTGATCTTTTTTTTTTTTTAAATTCATTGTATTTCGAATGAGACACTTACGAAAGCAAAAAATAATTACAAAAAGAAAATAAATCTGTAAAAAATGATAAACATATGGTATCACAACTTTCTCTTTAGAATTGGAATGTGGCAGTGATTGTGTGGCTCGGAAATGGAAACGGTGCTTCCCTGTCTGGTGACACCATATTAGTGCCTTGCAAAAACAAGTGACTTTAAATTGATGTCCCACAGAAACTCTTGGGGAAATGCTAGTGAACCATGTTGTGTTCTGCCAAATTTATGGGGAAAATGCAGATCACATTACATTGGTGGGCTGAACAGAATTATTGGGGAAATCCTGAATGCATATCTGTAGTTAGTACCTTGACATTGGGGCCGTGGTAGCCCGATCGGTAAGGCGTAAGGCTTGTGACCGGAGGGACCCAGTTGGATCCCAGCCGATCAAAGATCCACCGTCCTGATTAATGGTGGCTGGGGGACGTTAAAAATGTTGTGGTCACAAAGTCCTCCAAGTGAAACGATACCTCTGGGGGTGCTGGGTCAAGGGTTTGCTCGATTCTTGGTTCTGGTTCAAAAATAACAGAGCGCTCTGCAGGGACCTATCCCGGTTAAACCACAAATTGTGGGAGGTACAGGGGACCCTGGAGTGGGTGAAGTACCTTGACATCCAGCCCCCTTCCCTTGGGAGGTACTGATTTGGAGTGGAAATTAGAGGTTTTTGTGTACACGACAGATTTTAGGTGAACCAGCTATCATTCGGAATACAAGGATCTTCAACCAGCAGGCATTAAACATTTTACTTTAGTTAGAAGTCCCAACATGTTATTGGTTAGGCCATCAGGTCAGCAGAATATCGTTGACCACGTCCTCCTTTCCCCTCGGTTAGATAAGCAGACAGCAGTGTTAAAAGAATCCACATGTGCTTCAACAAAATCATTCAACTTTTAAGTGCTTAAAATATAGTCAGCAAAAGTTGGAAAACATTGAAAAATACTGATTATGAAAAATTTGATGCATTAAGTATCTAGTAGCAAAAACCAACGTTTTGAATAGTCAAAAAAAAAAAATTTTTTTTTACTTTTCAATATTGTCGAGAAGCAATTCATTTTGGTTGTTTTGTACATCAACTTTTTTGCTCTAAACTTGAATTAGGATTTCGTACTTATTTCTCTGTGTCATTCCTTTTAAAGCTTCCTTTTAAATACGGGACTACTCAGAGGTACCTCAATAAGAGGCTTCTGTGACCCCCTAAAAATAAACCCTTATTCACAACTTTGAAGATAGTATGTTTTTTAAAATGTATTTACATTTCTATATATATCTACACCTGTAATCATGCTTTTTAAATAGATTTTTATTGTTTGTAAATGCTTTATTTTTTGATCTATTTTATTTATCAATATAAATTAATCTTTTTCATTAATCTGAAGAAATAATCAATACTTTTTGTTCTATTTGAATAATGTCTCATGTCTCTCGTCATGAGATGTAGGAGTGTGTCCGTGAAATGAAAAAAATGCCAGTTTTTAATATTACAATTCCTATTTATTCATAAAAATTTATTTATAAATAACTTTTTTACCAAATACACGGACGTGAAACAAACAATAAATAAAAACTTAAAATACAGTCAAATTTCAAATTAAACCTAACTTTTAAAATTTTAACAAAATTATAATTATATACAAAATTGATATGAATTAAATAATGTACGGTGATTTCCAAACTCATATTGCACATTTACATGGAAGGATGCTCACAAAAAAAAAAAAAAAAGGGCTTTCAGTGTACAAATACAAAATGTGCTTTTATAAACTACAGCCCTGAAATGGTGGAGGGGTTGGGAGAGGATATAAATCACTTTCTTATTTAAATACTACTTGCACTACAGTCACAAAATATGTTACTGTATCAGAAACAGTGAGGTCTAAATGTCAATTATAAAATAATAATAATAAGGGGTTGCCTTCACATTAAAACCATCACCACATTTAAAATGACAAATTTCAATTTCAATTGTATTTATAATCATGATTAAAATTTAACTTATATACCAATATTTTGAATAATTTGGTTCTGCAGTTGCTTTACCATTAAATTGAGTAAAACTGTACCATATAATGATAAAATGTTTTACCATTGTTGTTACCATTAATGTTGTTGTAAAATAAAAAGAGAGGGCTCGACTTATACCTGAGATTCTGATTTTTTCCTCCTAAAAATAAGGGGTCGGCTTATACGCAAGTATATACGGCAGTGATTGTCTGTTTGTGAATGTTCTCTGATGGGATTGTCAGAATACAATCAAAACTGGTTTTTAAGCTAATTTAAGCACTCCGAGTTCATTCTTACACTGCTCGACATTGAAAATGCAACACCAAGAAGGAGTGGTCAGAAATTCATGCAAATTTTACCGTAGACGCACGTCACTGAGTTATGCAAATGATATGAAATGCGCAGCTCTCCGACGCACGTGAAGTAAGATATAAGAGAATGAAGTTGAAAAGTGGGCTATGTTCATGTTGGTTTTTCTGCCAGACTAATTATCGGAGAAATTTGGTTTTTGTCTCGAAGGATACGTGTGATAGGAGGAAATGCCACGCCGTCCTCAACGAAGACACTTCCAACATATAGACGACTTTACAAGGGGTATTGTGATCGGACTGAGAAAGGGAGGTTGGTCCATACGTCAAATTGCAGCTGATACCCACATGGATGCAAGCACTGTGCATCGGCTGTGTCGGAGATGGTTGGAAAGAGGAAATGTAGCCACATTGAGGGGTGCAGGTGCAGCCAGAGTGTTGTCAGACCGCTTGGATCGACGGATTCACCGACAAGCTGTGGCGGACCCGCAAGTCACTTGTTTGTCGATTCTGCAGCACGTGCAAGGTACCCTGGATGTTCCTGTGTCGACCAGAACCATTTCCCGTCGACTGGTTGCACGTGGCCTGCAATCACGGCGCCCGCTAAGAAGACTGCCATTGACCTCACAGCACAGACTCCAACGTTTGGAATGGTGCCGGACCAGAGTGACGTGGATGGCAGAATGGCAAACCGTAGTGTTCTCAGATGAATCCCGCTTCTGTTTGTCCAGCGATAGTCATCGCATACGTGTGTGCCGTCGACGTGGAGAAAGATCGAATCCGGCAGTAACTGTGGAACACCCCACAGCGCGACAACGTGGCATAATGGTTTGGGGCGCTATTGCATACAATTCCGTATCACCTCTAGTTCATAAACGGGGCACTATGACGGCCCAACGATATGTAGATAATGTACTGCGGCCGGTGGCTATCCCCTACCTTCAGGGTCTGCCAAATGCAATTTTTCAACAGGATAACGCCCGGCCTCACAGTGCTCGAATCAGCCAACATGCTCTATGAGGTGTACAGATGCTTTCCTGGCCACCATACTCTCCTGACTTGTCACCAATCGAACATGTGTGGGACGTGATTGGACTCCATTTGCAGAACCTGCCACTGCCTCGTTCAGAGGACGAACTGTGGCAAATGGTTGAAAGGGAATGGAGTGCCATCCCTCAGGACACCATCCGCAGGCTTATTGACTCCATGCCTAGACGTGTTTCTTCGTGCATCGCTGTCCGCGGTGGTCCTACTTCTTACTGAGCCGACGCTGTCCTCGCTTTAAATTTTGCTTATTTAATTTGAAATAAATATCACTTATTGTTCCATGCTGTCTCTGTCTTCTTACCAAATTTCATCAATTTCTGACCACTCCTTCTTGGTGTTGCATTTTCAATGTCGAGCAGTGTATTTTCAAAAATAGATCATTCTTATCAGGACTTCAAAATTAGTGTTCATTTTAACATGAATACAACCATGCCCGTTATTTGAGGGAGGGGGGCAGGGGGGTCAATTGCCCCCCCCCTGGCTTTGAGAAATCAATGTATTTGCATATAAATGGGCGTGGTTTTTGCTGTTTTCCGATAAAATTGCATTGTGTTTTCCCCCTTTGCCCCCCCTGGAAAAACTTGAAATGGCGTCCCTGAATACAACCTATTATCAAAATTTGGTTTCACTAAACAAAAGAAGACTAATTAATGGACACTTTACTTGTTTATTAGTATGTATGCAGGCTAAGTGATTAGGGCTGTTTTTGTACTTCTTAGGTACAGGACTGTACTTATTATTGACATATTTTTTAAAAAACATGCTGCTGCATTTAAAGAATATTGCAGTTAATCTTGTATGGGATATAAGATTATTATCAAAAATTAACTTAAGATTTGGTGTATAATTTTCTAAATAAAACCTGAGTTAAAAGTAAAACTTAAAAAGTCACTTTACTTAAAAACTTTTAAAAATTCATCATAACAAATCTTTTCAGAAAGACTGGGATCAAAATAATCTTGTATATAGAAAAAGTCGTTTTCAGATATGTTAATCTTATAAAAGGTTAAAATTTTTCGAAATTCCATATTACTCAGCTCTCCACTTCGTTTTTTATCTGCCCGACGAAATGCATGGTGTAAATCTTTAAAATTTCTTAAAATCTTATCTCGATGATTCAGAAGTACTTTACACAGTCCTACAGATTCTTGACCTGAAAGCTGTGAAAGAAAATGAAGTTTGATTAAGAAATAACATTTTTTAGTTGAATTTAACTCAGTTATGAATATCATGTATACTGTATTTTCAAAAGTACAAGTAGTACCTATTTCTTAAAAAAAAACTACTTTGAAGTGGGATTTCTTTAAGGGTAAGAATGTTGGGTTATTTATTAATAAACTGATCTTCCAAAAACCTATGAAACCCATGTCACTGTTATCTGACTATCAACTTCTTCCACTTTGTCACCATAAACTTTACTGCCATGAAGGGGGCATATTGAATGCCAACTTCTAAGTATGAATTAACAATACAATAGTTTTTTAAGAGCTTTTAATCAAGATGCTTTCATTCTTCCTAAAATATAGTTCTGATGCATGAGAAGGTAATATAAACTTTAATATGACCTTAATTTTAAGGAGACTGCTGTTTATTCACTGGTTTTTTGTTTAGTTATAGGAAAAGTAGATCCAATACAGCTAATTTCTTGTATTTTTATGTAAAACTTGTTTTGACAATGCTTGATTTTTGCAACTGATTTTTCTTTTTCTTCTTTTTTAGCCTACTTTCCCGTTAAAAATAAAAGACGGAGGAAAAAGGTATTAAAAGTGGCTTAATGCATCTAAAAAATATCTCTAAGTCCAAAAAATATCGCCAAGTCCGAAAAAAAGCCAAAAAGAAATAAAAAGGTAAATTGAATATCGAAAAATTAAAAATTTGAAAGTAGGGTATTGAGATGGGGAATTTGTGTGTCGGTCGGTCTGTCTGTCCCCCCGAAATAACTTTTGAATGAACATTCCGATTTAGACAAACTTTTTTTTGTTGGAAAGAGCTCGGTGAGTACAGCTCATTCCCATATTTGATTTTTCGATTTGAACAATTTTTGGTGCAACTTTGAACCATTCAAACAACCTGTCCCACAATGCTAGCTTTTGAGTGAACAGTCCGATTTGAACAAACTTTTTTTTGTTCGAAAGATCTTATCAGAGATACTTCATTCCCTTATTTACATTTCCGATTTGAACAATTTTTTGTTCAACATTGAACCGCTCAAGCAAGCTGTCATCCCTAATAACTTTTGAGTGAACAGTCGGATTTAAATAAACTTTTTTTTTGTTCGAAGGATCTCAGCAAGGATATTTCATTATCGTATTTAAATTTTCGCTTTGAACATTTTTTCGTTCAACATTGAATTGTTCAAGCAACCTTTCCCCACCTAATAACTTTTGATTGAACCGTCCGAATGGAATAAACTTTTTTTCTTTGAAAGATCTCGGATATGCTCATTCCCATATTTCGCTTTTTGATTTGAACCATTTTTCGTTCAATATTGAACCGTTCAGAAAAAAAATTTAACATTAGCGCCTACGGGGACTTTAAGTTGAATGTTGATCCTGAACTTAAAGTCAGATTTCCTTCATACTAACTTTGTAAGAAAATGGTTTTGATAAATAATGTTTGTAAAGTGATTGTCTGAATAATCATCTGTGAGGACTCTGATTCCGACTCCGACTCCGTAAACATGGCAGAAATGCAGGCTCAGAAAAAAAAATGACTGACTGTGCAGATGATTTTTTTTTTTTTGTCATTTGTTTTATTTTATTTATTATTGTTATTTTTTTATTATTGTTTTTATTTTGGCAGACGTTTTTTTTTGTAACAAAAATTTTTCATTTACGAGGGCATTTTATTCTTTATTTATATTTAATAACTGGCAACGGATTAAAAGTGAAATTCGAGGCATTTTATTAACGGACAAGTTTTTTTTTTTTTTTTTTTCTTTCTTTGATAAAATGTGTTTTGATGCTCTTTGTACTTTTATTTATTTATTTTTTTTTGAAAACGATTGAAGATTTTTTCTACGGAAGAACTGTAACAGTTACATTCTTTAAAAGATGCAGCAAAACTTTATTTATTTGTTTATTTACTTTTTACGTGTCTATTTCATCTGATGAGAGGGGTATATTTTGCTTTTAGAAATAAGCTTTAAGTGCTAAAAAGGTATGTTCGACATAATTTTCAGTCTCAGATAATCCAGAGAATAATAATCAGATGCTAGAATGCCGATGTTGATGTACGAGAAAGTGGGCTCGTTTAGTTCTTGACAGAACTTCTTGTTTCAATTGGCTTTTAAGTAGGTTCATCCAAAGACAGCCTACAACCATGAGGTGGACTGTAGCACAATTAATGAAATATTCACTTGGAAGTTGTTTTTTTTATTTATAAAAGGAGATAAAATTTGAAATGCATATTTTTCATTCAAATAAGGGGGGGGGGGAGAGAAAAGTTCAGTTTTGTAAGGAATAATAAAAAAAATCTTTAGAACAACAATATAGTAATTTAAGTTAAATCTTACCACAAAATTTCTCTTTGGTTTTTTGCTTAAATTAGTGTGATTTGGATGGAAACTTAACAGAAATTTTCTTAAAAATGTCCAGTAATTCACAGGGTACTGTTTCTTTAAACCATATCTAATCTCTAATATTTTCTTGATATCGTCACTTATGCAAATACCTGTTTTTTGCAAAATATCTGTGAAAGAGAAAAAATATAACTTAGAATTATTTAGACACATTCAGGATATTATTACTGCAGCACTTAATCTGTACCAACCACTGACACATTATTATTTCTGACTTTTAATGTTTCAAAAACAAATTATTACAACTAAGAAAAATTAACTTAAATAATTTTAAATTATGGCACAGTATTTTCTCGTTATTTTATTTTATTTATTTCTTTTGAAAAGAGCATCAAATTTTTAGTTTCTATAACAATTATTGAAAAATGACCAATATAATTTTGAAAGTTAAACATCAATAAGGATATAAAGAAAAGCAAATAATTGCATTACATCAAGACTATAAGAGATAAACAATCAGTACAGAGGAGATTATTTACTCATCAAGTCATCCCATGATATAGTTTCTTTCTGATCCAAGTCTTGATTTTTACACCTTCTTAGAATATCTCGCCATCTAGTTTTTATAATACTTGTCAATTGCTGTTCACTTTCTGAATGTGTAGCTTTTAGCTCTTCATTTTCATATCTTTTCTCCTACAAATGTAGAATACATTAAAATGTGATAGTGGATTTTTAGTAGTACATGTCCAAATAATTTTTCTCAACTTAACGTACAAAATTGGAGCTGTTTAATAAAAAGAAATCAATCAATTAAAAAAACCTTTAATTTTTCAGTATTAGCATCAAAATTGATCTGTTCAAGACAATTATTTATTTTATCTTGTATAAATTGAGACAGGGATAAAATCTGCTATAAACGGGGCAAACGTACAGTCAAGGAGAAAAATGAAATCAATATTTCAGCCACTGTTCTTATTACAAAAGCAAGTAAGGTATCGGTAGGGTTTCCATAATTTATCCAGGCACCATCATATGGGGCGCAGAAAGAGGCGGGTGGGCGGATTGGCAATTTTTGACCGTACTGGGCAAGACAACCTTTGGTTATTTCTATATTTGATAGAGCTTTACATATATTATTAAAAATTCATTTGGGTTTTGCTCAAAATTATTTTTAATAACTCCAAATTAAACATATCACAAATTGTGACGTTTTAATCCAATGTTAAAGAAGCACAAACATACAGGTATACTGCAGACACGTGTTTCAGGGCTACAAGGAACCCCTTTTTCAATGCAAGAAGTGTGAGCTTTAGGATGAAGAATCATCCGATAAAAGAATCCGAAAAAAAAATCCTTTTATCGGATGATTCTTCATCCTAAAGCTCACACTTCTTGCATTGAAAAAAGGGTTCCTTGTAGCCCCGAAACACGTGTCTGCAGTATACCTGTATATTTGTGCTTCTTTAACGTTGAATTAAAACTTCACATCAATTGCACAAAAGTATTTCTTGTATTCATATCACACATTATTTTAAAACAACATAAAAAAAAATGAATTGAAAATGTATTAACATTTCTTTGCTTTAAAGTATGACTTTTTAAAAAATAAACTTATAGCTTTATACCGAAACAAATAGAACATTTTTTCTTTAAAAAGGAGTTTTTGAAAATTTTTAAAAAATTTATAGTGAACTATTTAAAATATGTAGAAACATTTTTAAATGATAAAATAAGGATTAACTTTTGGTTAACCGATAGCCTATAGAACAGTTTTCTTTTCAAATTTTTAAGACAAAAGCTAGTAATTCACAACTGTGAAAAACATTAAAAGACTAAAATTTTAATTTTCTTAACTACTTGAAAATTCTTATGAGTTTCCAAAATTCCCCCCCCCCCCCAAAAAAAAACCCCATTCCTGATAATAAATGTGGCTCTTGCCATCCTTTACACACTCACCCCTTCCTTCCTCCGATAGCAAAGATGATCCACACTTGTATTTTTCAGACTAAAAGTTTTCAAAATAAAATTTTTCCTTTCCTTAACACCAGATCGTACAATTTAAGAAAACTTCGGGGGGGGGGGGGGGCGAGAGGCAAATGCTAGGCATAAAAGTCATATCTACACTTTTTAACAAAATTTAGTTGTTGCCACCATGTGGTTCTTTATAACTTGTTTTGCTTAAATGCATTGGGTCATTTATGGTCATTTGATAACGGGAAATTTTAAATAAAAAAATACTAAAAAAGTTCCATCTGCATCAAATACACGGAGACGCAAAACTTTAAATAGCAATATCTCAGTTTGAGATAGTCTGCAGGTACCACTTTTGCGCTTAGCACGGCAGAATACTACTTGAACTTTACGTGCGCAACTAAGTTTATATTTCTTTCTCTCCCTGTTTGAATATATAACCATGACACCTAATGCATACCTGATTCTAATAATGTTCTTTTCTAAACTGGAAGCTGGATCTGCTCTCAAATTTTTTCTACATGTATACATTAATACATTAAAAAAATAGTGAGGGGGATATTTAATTTTGGAGGGGAGGGATTGTCTCTTACTACCCCATTAAATTCACCCTTAGACCCCGAATCTCAACCCCCCCCCCCAAACCCCCCGAGCAAAAAAAGTCTGCAGGCAAGGACGTCATCTCAAGTTTTTCCGGGGAGGCAAAGGGTCCAAACACAATGCAATTTCATCGGAAAACATAAAAAACCACACTCATTTATATGTAAATACACTGATTTCTCACAGTCGGGGGGGGGGGGGGGGCAATTGACCCCACCTGCCCTCCCTAAATGACGGGCCTGTCTGCAGGAAACATTGGCTTCTCTCATCTGCCTAACATTTAACAAATTTAGGTCCATCATTGTGATTCTTCTTCAAAGGAGGGACAAAGCAGCAAAAACCACATCTAATTGTGTGTAAAAATATTAATTTATTTCCCAAGCCAGGAGAGGACTATTGACCCCTCCCCTCTATAAAATATTATTAAGCATGTTATTACCTAACATTAAACATATAAACCTACCACAAGTGATTGCTCATTTTGAGATCTCGAAGTTCTTGCACTACTGGGTTTTGTATTAATACCTGCTCCAATGTCAAGACATCTGAACTGCTTATATTGCTCATTTGTGAGAACGCTGCATTTTTCAAGGCCTTTTCCTTGAATCAATAAATCTGTACTCCCATTTAAATTAATCATGGAATGTGCTCTTTCCAATGATCTATTGCTAACAGCTGATTTTGGCCTAGATGAAACTGATTTCATCGAGAAACTGCTAATACTTCTGGATGATAAAGCGGAACTTGCAGTTTTAGGTCTTTCATTCCTAGTCCCAGGAGAAATTGTTGGTCTAAAAGACTTCTTGCTTGAGCTTGAACTGCTTCTGCTGACAAAGGCTAGAGCTTGAGGATCTTTTACGGAAAGTCTGTCATAAGACTGTTTGTCAAATTGCTTTAAAAAATCTTCATACATTAAGAGCCCCATTTCATTTTTAGGAAGGATGTCCCATAAATGTTTGAACTAAAAATACAAGTACATATTATTCATTTTAATAAGTAACAACAAAAAGTGTTCTTTGCCATATTTTAACAATAAATTGAAAAAGTTGCACAATCAAATTTAATAATAATTCACTGCAATTACAAAAGTATTGTGACTTGAGTAATTAAAAATCTGTTTACAATGTTTGAACTAAGAAATAAAAAAACATCCAATATTTGTGTATAGTATGTTAATCATCAACATAGAATGAACAAAAATCTTGCCTTCAATGATGTCAAATTTTTAAATAAACTATAGATCAAACCTTGGGCTGAGCAAATCAAAATATTTCCAATAAAAATCATGAAGATAACAAGAATACTGATGTTATATCAATTGTTGATTAAAAAGCAAAAAAATATTGGGATTAGCTGAAAATGAGTAGCAGTCGCTATCTCTGCACCCCTTCCCCTACACATCCCTAAAAACTTCAAATGTGCAATCTGCACCATGATCCTCCCCTACCCCCAGTTGAGCACTCCTGTGTATGCAGTATGCATGTAAACATGCAATTTATGCACATAAATATTCACTTTTATAAAGAGTTTCACCTGTATAAATTTTAAGATTTAGTAAATCAACTTTTATTTATGTTTTATGTAAGGCTCTTTTTGAATATTTTTTCTGGAAAAAGAAGGAATGAAAATTCATTTTATGCAATGCAAATACACATATTGTTCATAATTTTTCACTCAATATAACATATAAATATGGATGCAAATAATACATTTATAGTAAAGGTAAAAACTACACTCAGTTACCTGCTCATCAGTAAGTCGAAAAACATACTTTTGAAGAAGTTTTAAAAACACTTCTTTCCTAGCTATCCCTTTGTTGCAAAAGTCTTGATCCCTGAAATCTTTCAGGAATTCTTCTTTATGTGCATGAACAACTTCTCTAATGTAGTTCAATATTTCATAAAATTCTAATTTGATCCTTGGAGATTCATTGTTAATTACAAGCTTCGTAACATGGTTCTTCCATTTTTCTTCATCCTAAGTCATAAAATACAAAGCAAAACAATTCATAATTCCATTGACCTTTTAATTTATACATATTTATTTCTCTCATCACCTAACTATGCTAAGGGCTTCAAAAAATTAAAAGCTATGGAGGTTTTAAATATCTAATTTGCTAAATGTAAATTTGATTACTATATTTATTTCTCTGACTCAGGGCCCGATTGAGAGATCAGGAGACCCTTGCCTAAACCCTTTTTTTGAATTCCCCTGTAATCCAACAGGACAGTTTCAGTCAGTAGTAGCTAAAAGAATTTTAGCTATTTATAGCTCTATAAAAAGCTGGGTCCCTAAGTCAAGGCCTGGTTGGGGCTTATCGAGTACTCAGGTCGTCTACAACTGTAACACACAAAGTTATTGCTGTATTTATTTGCTGCATTAAGTAAGCTTGTTGCAAAATTATAAACAAGATGATTACCTACAGTAGTGGTTCCCAAAGTCCGGACCTCCACGGAACCCTTTCCTGAAAATTATCTATTTTGCGGACAGCAAAATCCCCCCAGTAAAAAAAGAAAAAAAAATCATATGATGCATTTTTAGCTTTCCTCCCTTCAAATATATTTTTACATTTTTTTTTTTTTAGTTTCTTTAAATTCATTGAATCTTTGTTCTGTAAATTTTTTGAACTCTTGTTCAGTTCTCATTACGTAACATTATTACTTTGGTCTACAGAAGTAAAAGTCAGTTTGAAATTTAATTAGGTGTCAAATATGTGGGAAAATCCAGGGTTCTGGGGGGTTTGCTGCGTCCAACATGTACATAAATAAGAACTTTTTCCTCCCCTATGAATGCTTTTGTTTTAAATAAAAATGTTGTTACTCCTTCTTTAATTTCAACTATTTCATACGTTTTCGAAGGATAGTACTGTGGGCCCCTCGGTATAAGCTCTCGGACCCTGTGGTCTGCGGACCACACTTTTGGAACTTCTGATCTACAGAGTTATGCATGAGAGACAGAGAAATGTTTACAGTCAAACTGGCTTTGCCTTAAGTTTCTCTTCAGAAAATTGAATTCCACGTGTATTGCTTTTTAAAACTTTGTAATTTTTTTTTTAATGCAAGCACTTACTAAAAATATGCTGAGCATTAGATACTTCATGCTAATAACTTGGTAAATGTATTTTCAAGCTGAGAATTTATTATTTTCATGAAATTCTTGAAACTTAAAAGATTAAGTCAATCATTAGATGTAAATTTTAGTTGAAATCTTGAAGTAAAATATTTTACAAACCAAAAAGAAAAAATTTTTCTTTTGCTTTGGTCAATCTGGTCCGGAATGAAAATAAATAAATTATTAACTTCTCAGTAAAATTAAGACTTAGTAAGTTACCGCTCAGTCCATTTTAATATGAGTTTTCCATGATACAATCAAGATAATAACAAATTCAGCAATATAATTAATGAAAAAAAATTATTAAGTTAAAAGTGAAAGAAATGCAGAATAAACTGTGAGAAAAATAAATAAATATTAATACAATCTGTTAAAATCTCTAAATACTGATTTAAATCATTCGAAAAATTCTTCAAAAAAACTTACTTCATATGGGCTTTTTCTGTAATGATTAATAAAATCTTGGTAGAAAATTTTGTTACTAATTTGGGGAAAATTATTGATTATGTCATAATACTGTTGATCACTTAATGGAAAGCAAAACTTTTCTAAAATGCTTCTCATTTCACTAATTTGCATAGCACCAGTTTCTTCAGAATCAAAAGCATCAATTGCCTAAAGGAAAAAAAATCCATTTGAAAAATTCTTATCTGATAATATTTTTTCAAAATGCAGCTTGCTCTTGACTATACATACTAAGCTTTATAAATTTGGCAATATAATTTGAAAGTTCATTTTTACAAGCTTAACAGCTCTTTTAAAATCTTATCTAGTAAGATCTTTTTAAAGATAATGTGACCAAAACTGAACAGTATACTCTAACTAAATTCTTACACAACTTTTGAGTAACGATAAAAGAACTTCTTTAGAATTATTTTGAGTAGTTTTACCACTACTTTTTTTCTGAATCTAGAGATCAAGTTAATAAAACATAGTTTAATAATTAACACACTCATAAAAGTGTAATTGCACTTTATAAATGTGAAAAAATGTTCTAAACAAATGCAGCAGTATGTATCAAAGGAGGTTATAGTTAAATTTACCTTAAGAATTATTTTAAAATTCTTGTTGAAACATTTTTTAAATTCATTTCGTAGTTTCTCTCCAGAAAGATTGGCATATGTTTTCGGCGAAGTTCCTTCAATTCTTTGGTCTTTGAGAATTAGTAATTGAAAATGTGAAAAAAATATTCTAAACAAATGCAGCAGTATGTATCAAAGGAGGTTATAGTTAAATTTACCTTAAGAATCATTTTAAAATTCTTGTTGAAACATTTTTTAAATTCATTTCTTAGTTTCTCTCCAGAAAGATTGGCATATGTTTTTGGCGAAGTTCCTTCAATGCTTTGGTCTTTGAGAATTCTGCTGCCATTTTCCTACATTAAAATATATAAGTAGACAAATAGTATAAAAGTGTAAATATGATGTGGTCATAAAAAATAAAATAAAATTAAAATAAATAAATAAAAATGCGAGAAAAAATAATAAAATCAATTTAATTCCGAAAAACAAAATCTACATTGATTCATACTTTAAAAAAAATCCTTGTTTTTTATGAACCTTACACACTTTTTTGACATTATTTCAGCAAAGCACCTTTGCATGTCTTTAATTTCGTCTTGACCTATGCCCCTTGACATATACACTGGCGGAAAAAAAAATCCCAACGCCAAGAAAAAATTGCCGTAGAGTAATGAAATTTGGGTAATGCAATTGTCTAGTTAACATGTTTAATTGATTAAATGTACAAGATCACTGGCTAATTTAAGCTCAAGAAAATGCTGTGCAAATGTGAAATTATGTTAATTTAATAAAGGGTGTAACCTCCAGAATTTTGAAGGCAAGCCTGCAAGCGTGCATGCATTATGTCATACAGGTGCCGAATGTCACTTTGTGGTATAGAGTTCCATGCTTGTTGCACTTGCTGTGTCAATACTAGGACCGTCATTGCTGACTGTGGATGATGCTCGAGGTGCCATCCCATGATATCCCATACGTTATCAATTGGAGACAGACCTGGTGATTTTGCAGGTCATGGTAACATGTCAGCACTCCGTAGAGCACATTGCATTACAGCAGCGATGTGAGGGCGAGCGTTATCCGGTTGAAAAACGCCCCCTTGAATGCTACTCATGAAGGGCTGTACGACTGGTTAAATTAACAGACTGACGACAAATTTTCAGTCAGTGAGTTTGGGATAACCACAAGAATGCCCCTGCTGTCATAGGAAATTGCTCCAGAGACCATAACTCCAGGTGTGAGTCCCGTGTGTCTAGGCCGTAGACCGCTTGGATGCAGGCGGTCCCCTGGCCTCCTTCTGACCAATATACAGCCACCACTGGCACTAATTCAGAATCTGTTTTCATCAAAAATTACAACAGATCTCCACTCCGACCTCCAGTGAGCTCTGTCGTGGCACCACTGCCGTCGGAAAAGGTAATGGTTTGCAGTCAATGGAATACCGGCTACAGGCTGCCTGGCTCGGAGCTGTCCTTGAAGTAAACAGTTTCTTACCGTTCTTTGGGTCACGACGGTACCAACTGCAGCTCGAATGTCAGCCGCAGATTCAGTATGATGCGCCACAGCCGTACGCAAGATTCGGCGATCTTCCTTCTCAGTCGTGCCACGTGGCAGCTCGGAACTCGATCTTCTTGAGGTAGTACCATCCCTTGCCCATAGCTTCCAATAATCATGCATGGTGAAAACATTCCCACCCAAGACTTTCTGCAATATCGCGAAATGAAAATCCACCTTCTCGTAGCCAATTTGTACGACCTCGTTTAAACTCGGTGAGCTGTTGATAATGGCTTCTTCGTCTTCTTAAAAGGTATTCCTGGCTAACATGAACGCAATTCGTCCAATTTCACGGGAAAATAATACACACGAGCTTCACAACACGCTTTTAAAACAAGCCTTATTTGCATGTTCTGAGTGACGCCAGCTGCGCCACACTTATGCGCGGAACATGAAATTTCAATCGATGTCATCTTTCAGTTGTATAAACAAGTCTACCAAATTTCGTTTCTCTAACACAAGTCTTTCTTGGTGTTGGGATTTTTTTTTCCGCCAGTGTACTTTCCTTTATCGACCGAGTCCTTTCACTAACGTCAAAGTTTCATAAAAATAAGATTTTAGTAAAATCTCAACTCTTTAAACAAAAACTATTATCCCCAATCAACTCAACATGAAAAATTGGAAACAGAAGCCAATAAGGATGCTGTATACAAATCCGTGTTTTTAGAAACAACCATGATTTATAAATACAATATGTTATAAGGAATGTTCGTTTTGTTCACCATGCTGATGAACTAAACAAAGAAATAAAATTATGCTGTCCTAGTAGTGTAATAAAAAACTTGTGCTGTAAATACATACAGTTAACTCTCAATTATCCGTGAGATTATCCGCGAGAGTCTCGGGAAAGAAACAAACACAATTAACTGATTTTTTCGAAAAAGCACAGAATAAATTTTTTTTCTAAACATTTCGTACCCAAAAGTGTCGTGTACTTCATCCAATAACTTATTCTACCTGGGCGTTATCAAAAGTGCCACTTTTTTATAGATTTTATATGCTTGAGAACCTCAAATACAAATAAATTTTTATGCTGTACCTATCGTCACTGTTTGTACATATCACGTTTTAAGTATAATACAATTATTTTCAAGCAAAAGACATTTTTAATCTTCTTTACTCCTTATTTTATGCTTTTTTCAGATTATCCGTGATTTTCGTTATCTGCGATACCTGTGCCACCCAATTCCGCGGATAACCGAGAGTGTACTGTATGTGAATAAAATTTTAAAATAGAGTCATGGAGTTGTTAATCAAAAAACAGATATCAGTTTTAGGTTTGAATAGAGGTTGAAAAATTGTATAAAACAAAACAGAACTTTATTTGACACTTACTTCTTCAATGGCATCAAAGAGAGACAAAAAGTCATGACACTGGATTACATTTGTATGTGATGGATCCAAAATAAACATTAAAGCTCGAAATTCTTCCTCACTAATTGGTAAGATGAGATACTGATTAATTGTTCTTCTAAGTTCTGCTCGAGTAATTGCCATCTTGGTATTCTAAAAAACAAAACCAGCAATGAATTATTTTTGAAGGAGACTTTTTAAATATTTTGGATCTTTCCTTCTGCAAAACCAAACATTTTTACTTCGCTGAACTGAATTGTTAATTAAACTAAAACTTAGAGCATAAGATACAATAAAACAGCAGTCGTTAAATGTCTACAAAATGTTTCCGTACTTTTTAAGCTGAAGTAGTTTCATACTTCTTAAGCTGAAGTAGGAAGTTTTCTATTTACAGCATTCATATCTGTGAGTTATTATTAGGACTGTAACTTGAAAAAATCATTCCTTTCTTTAAACATTTTGTTCAAGTAACGAACAAGAAAAGTTCATGCTCCCTTTCATCAATTTCAAAGCTATCTAGAAACAATCCAACTAATCATATGCAACAATAATTAGGTAAAAATGTTTTGATAAAAATGGAAAAAAAGATTTTGTTTTGAAATAGGTCATTTTAAAAAATGCTCTTTTATTATTACTTTTGCAACATCTTTATGTAAAGAATCTTATCAGGTTATTTTTAAAACAGGCTTTTATTTCTTTCGTCCAAATGACACCATTAATTTATTTTTAAACCAAAGCAAAGAAATCTGTTGGACAAAATTATTTGGTGTGCTTGCTAATTGCTATTACTTTCAGATGGATTTTATATTTGATTATTAACAAAAAAAAAGAAAAAAGTTTAGGACAGCATTAACATTTTTGTGGGCTTTTTGATGAGCTACCACCTTTGCGGGTAAGGTAAAAAAATTAATGACTCAGAGCTTTTACTTATTATTTTGGAATTTTAGCTACAAACTGCTCATAATCACCTAGCTATTTTCTAGATTACACGTTACAATGTAAACTGTTCAGTGGTTTTACGCACATATTACGCAATACAGGGCAGCTTTAATAGACAGCAGAAGTTCTGTGCTGGTTCAGCTAGTTATTTAATATTTTCATCATTTTTCTCACTTGAAGAAGCTGCTTAACACTTTAAACATGCAATTTCCATTACAAACTATGGATTTATTTACATTATATTCATTTAAGTGCAATTATTCAATTAATATCATTACTCTATAGACAAATATCAAACATTCAAAATGCAGAAGAAAAGTATCTCTTACATAATTGCAAATCAAGTGTCACAAAATGTTCTTCCCTTTCTTACTTCACCACAATGAATTAATAGAGTTTCTTCCCCCTCTCTCCCACTCTTTTCCTCTTTTTGTAAACAAACATTCAACCATCGTACTTAAAAAGCTATATATTAAATTTTTTACTTGTATAGACATTGTAAATGATTGTTTGAAGAAATTTTCTGCATTCTTCCCACTTTTCTTCAGTTTCCTGATAACAGATTTACACACATTCCAACTGACAGATCTAAGAAAAGAGAATATTCTACATTGTAACTTAAATTCTCACACCTGCTTAGTAATCAATGAAAATACTTTAGCAAAATAATTGATAATTTAAAAAAGCAAAAAGCTCTTGAGTGTATTTCTTACCCTAAAAGATGCGAATGATTACTTTGATCTGCAACATTACTATTCATGCATACACTTTTGAGAAAAGTATACCATGGAATTCTAGTTGCGGCAGGTGAAATTTTGTAGCTGCAAAGCATAAACAGATTATTTTACACAGTTGCAAATAAAATAGTTTCTTCAAAATAAAATTGAAATCACTATGAAGTCATAAAACAAAGTAATTATTAAATTTTGAACACAGTGTACATTTCACACTCCAGGGTCCCCCGTACCTACCACAGCTTCGTGGTTTAACCGGGATAGGGCCCTGAAGAGCGCTCTGATCTTAATTTTGAACCAGAACCTGGGGTCGAGCAAACCCTAAGCCCAGCACACCCAGAGGTATCGTTTCACTTGGAGGACTTTGTAACCACGACATTTTTAACGCCTTCCAGCCACCATTAATCAAGACAGTGGATCTTTGATCGGCTGGGATCGAACCCGTGTCCCTACGGACACGAGTTCATTGCCTTACCGATCAGGCCACCACGGGCCGAACACAGTGTACATTGAGAACAAAGATACACATATGACGCTCTTAAATCAAGTAATGGAGAAATACATCAATTTTTAAAACATTCGTTTTGCGTACAATTGTAAATTTTTTACACACACACACATGGCCGAATTCAGCTCTATGCGGCTGAAACCGGAAGTAAAATTCTTTGACTCAAAAAACGCAATGGCTACTCCTCAACAGAGATGCTTCATAAAAGAATGGATGCCAACCTCTGTGGAACGTACTAATTCTGCAAGTTTTGAGGAACCAATTCAACCCCATTAATCAAGCCACCATTAATCAAGACAGTGGATCTTTGATCGGCTGGGATCGAACCCGTGTCCCTACGGACACGAGTTCATTGCCTTACCGATCAGGCCACCACGGGCCGAACACAGTGTACATTGAGAACAAAGATACACATATGACGCTCTTAAATCAAGTAATGGAGAAATACATCAATTTTTAAAACATTCGTTTTGCGTACAATTGTAAATTTTTTACACACACACACATGGCCGAATTCAGCTCTATGCGGCTCCCAGGCAGATTTGAAATCTGCAGCTGAAACCGGAAGTAAAATTCTTTGACTCAAAAAACGCAATGGCTACTCCTCAACAGAGATGCTTCATAAAAGAATGGATGCCAACCTCTGTGGAACGTACTAATTCTGCAAGTTTTGAGGAACCAATTCAACCCCATTAATCAAGCCACCATTAATCAAGACAGTGGATCTTTGATCGGCTGGGATCGAACCCGTGTCCCTACGGACACGAGTTCATTGCCTTACCGATCAGGCCACCACGGGCCGAACACAGTGTACATTGAGAACAAAGATACACATATGACGCTCTTAAATCAAGTAATGGAGAAATACATCAATTTTTAAAACATTCGTTTTGCGTACAATTGTAAATTTTTTACACACACACACATGGCCGAATTCAGCTCTATGCGGCTCCCAGGCAGATTTGAAATCTGCAGCTGAAACCGGAAGTAAAATTCTTTGACTCAAAAAACGCAATGGCTACTCCTCAACAGAGATGCTTCATAAAAGAATGGATGCCAACCTCTGTGGAACGTACTAATTCTGCAAGTTTTGAGGAACCAATTCAACCCCATTACCCCCCCCCCCCCCCCCCCCCCGCAGTTCGGCAGTTCCAGAATTACATGCTAAATGGACGTGATAAAACGTCCAAAACTGTCAGAGGATTAAAACCAACTAAAACTTAAACCTGAGCACACAGGTGCAAACAGATAAACAGTATTTAAACATTACTTACTATATCAAGATCTGCTTAAATAGTTGGTCTGAGGTTGGCATTACAAAATAATTTAAAACCTGGTGAAATATACTCTGAGAAACATATCCAGAGTTTGAAGTATCTTTAATTTCAAGGGCACGCATTACTGTTGGAAAGTTCTTTTCTACCTGAAATAACAAAAAATTAAGTTACATTTCATGTTTCACAGCTCAGTCTTAATTTAAAAATTGTGGCTGTAATTCAATATTATTTACAAAAAGATAAAAAAGCGAAAAGTAAACTAACTCTATTTTTAAATATGTTAATGATATTGCTAAAAATTTGGCCTCGAATAGCTGGATCATCTCTACCCAGTTTAGCACAAAGCTTTTCAAACTGTTCTTCTCTGAAATTGAAAAGTATCATTAATATCTAGGAAAAAGAATATTAAAGAATATTAAACCAAACAATGAAAAAAAAAACTTCATTACATTATTTAAAAGATAAGGAACAATAAAAATTACATTTGGAAACTAAAACAGTTAATTAAACATCAGGGGCGCCTCGAACTTAAATTTTTGAGAAAGGGAAAGTTCTAAATTTCGAAATGTGCCGAATGATAAAGCATACACACATACCTTATACCGTTATTTTATGAGAATAAGACAATATAGGTATAACTGGGAAAAAAACCCAGCATTTTCAATCTATTTTTCAGATGAATACATATTAAAACAGATTGAGTGCATGACAGCTCATAAAAATTGCCTGTGAATGAAATACTATCCCTGAAGTTGCTGAATCGTCAGTCTGAATTTGCCGAATGAGAAAAATTTTTGGGAGGTCCTAGTGACCTCCGGTGATCTCCCTTCGGGGCTCTCCTGTTAAACATGCTCTCATCTTACCATAGTGACCCACACATAACTTGTCCTTTCATGCAAGCTGCATATTAACTTTAAAGCAAAGAGAAAAGTGCTACCTTCACAAAAGAAAGGAAAAGTGCTTTTTTTCTCAGGTAACGTAAGGTCATCAATACATAATTTTTCATGCAATATTGATCTTATAAATTTAACATTTTTGTGAATAATTCTACAGTTCTTACATTAACTCACTCTACTTTCGATCATTCTGAAAGCAGACATTCAATAGCAGATCAAAACATACATCCATCGTATTTCTTTCCTCTCACCACTTTGGGACTTTCGGTCCTTTCTTTACTGTGGCAACGGAAAGAGAACCATAGATGGAAAAGTTTAGATGCAAGAGCAGCATTCTACATTTTAATTTTTTTTTTTTTTTTTTTTCATTTTTAACATAATGGATGCAGGTGATTGAGAATGGAAATCAGGTAAGTGAGTGGTGTAATATTGGGTTGGGCACAATATAGTACATAAACTGCTCTGGTAATAGAAAAAATAGTATCATTTCTTTGAAGTGCAAATAACTGATTTATGAAATATCAAAGGCTGTTTTCTTATGCCTTTTGGGGTACCCTATAATAGGAGATATGATAAATCAACCCTTTTCTGGAGTTTTTAGAAAAATTTTCCCCATCTCCCCAACAGTAATGGCACACTACCTAAATACCACAAAGTACTTCAAAAAAAATAAATAAATAAATAAATAAATAAATAAATAAAACAGGCAAACATCCCCCAAAAGTTTCAGTGATGCAGTCTGTGCGATGTCTCCACCCCTGGCCACACCTATATAATTTGATAATATTTTTTGACAAAACTTGACAACCAGAGAAATATGCTTCTATCAAACAGAAATATATATGTTACCTGGTATATAAAGCATTAAATGATGTTGAAGATAACACTTTGTCTTTTATTCTTCTTGGTATTATTCTTTTATAAGATTCAGCACGAGAACCAAGTTTCAACAAAAACTCCTTATAATTTATGACTCCATTATTTCTAGGATCATAAAGACTCCAAAACCTATATAAATAACATACCAAAAGGAAATGAAAATAATTCTTCTTACTCATACTTTTTAAAGATTTTTTTTTTCTTTTAAATAAATGAAACCAATTTGCAACTGAATAAAAAAACAATTTAAAACAATCTTGGTGAAAGCAAATCAACTATTTGTTTGTGTTTTAAAATTGTTTTTTAATCAAATAAAATTTTATTCACTTCAATTATAACATTTTCCCACAAAGTTAATCATGTAAGCTTGTGTTTGAAAGACAAAAAGTAGAAAAGTTATGTGGGGGGGGGGGGGAATAAATCTTGGGACATGCTTAATCCCTATCATATTATATTTGTAGAAATTAAACGACCTTAATGTGGAAAAACAAGAAATTTTTCATACAATATTGGCCCAAACCAGGCACTTAAAATACGGAAGTAATCTAAAATACATAATTTTAAATACACTTTACAAAACCATTTTTGAAAAGCAAAAAATTTATAAAAATTCAATAAATTATCAAAAATTCTTCTCTTACCTATTGAATTGATCATCACTTAGGTGAAAACAATAATTTTCCAATACAGTTTGTAGCTCAGCTTTCTGAATCTTACCATCATTATTATAGTCATATAACCACATACTACGAATAAAATTTTTCATGTTTCTACAAATCTGAAAAGAACAAAAAGGCTGCATGGTAAACATAAACAAATGACATAATTATTATGTTCAGTTTAATTACTTTTCTAGTGTTCACTACTTATCATACTTTCTATAACACAAGCTTTAACAACCCATGTAAAAAACTTACATTAGCTGAAGAGAGAAGAAGAAGAAAGATTTAACTCTATTATTTTAAATATAGAGAATTGCATTGTTGCATCATATTTTCCTTATGTATGGGTAAACATTTTTCGCTATTCAAATACATTTAAAGATAAAATTGACAAGGCATTTTCAATAGATAAAAAACATTTCATTACACACTTTCACGGAGCAGACAAAATGAATTATGAAGTAAAATGTACCTTATTTTTTATTTTGATTTCAAGTTCCTCTGTGTTTAAATCCTCAGCCAATCTATTGAAATTAACAACGCATTTTAGTTTTTAAAATTGTACATATAAATAGATAGAATTGAAAAGGAAACAAAAACTTATACTGAAACCAAAAATGTAAATAAAATTTTTGATTTAAGAAAAAACGAATGAGCCTACCTAAAACTCAAAAACATAGTCTAAAAGTTAAAAAAAAGTTAATATATCAGCATTTTTGTTATTAAAAGGGGAAAAAAACTGCATTAAAAAGCAGAATCAAACAACTACTCATAGCTAGAAATGGATCATAAAAGTTAAAAATAATTTCATTGCTTAAACATCAATGATAAAAAATGCAAACTAAATAACGGTTACTTGTTGAATGATTTTAAGTATTGTTTTGCTCCACCTTCAAAAATTATGTTTATAAGTAGTATCACTGATGTTTAAGCAATAAACTCTTTAAAGTAATTTCCATTTAAGAATGGTAGTTTTATTATTTCCTTTAAGGCTATTGTAGAGCCAGATCATTTTTTTTTTTGCCTTCATTCAAAATTCTTATTATAGTTAATATTAATATTAATGTTTTATGGCAACCAATATTTTTAACAATTAATTTTGCAATAAATCTTTTAATAAGGAACAATTCTGATTTAAATGAAAAATACTGCCCCCTCCCCCTTATTTTTCTGAAGAACAAAAATGGTCAACAAATGGAACCGGACCAAACTTAGACCATCCCCTATTTGTAAAAAAAAAAAAATCGAATTCGGCTCACTAATTGAAGCACTAACAAACAAAAGCAAAGGGAAAAAAACATACATACCGTAGGAAGTTATTACCGCCTCCTTTTTGAAATCAGTTAATATAGATTGAATTAGTCAAGAGACATGGTATCATCGTCTGTTCAAAAATTTATTTTTGAGTTTTCAATTTTTTAATAGCGAAACACCCGACTATATACTTGCAAAATAGTTCTCAATTTAGCTACTCAGGAAAAATATTCTTAAAAATAAAAATTATACTTTTAAAAAGAAATACAAACTCACTCATTTTCTTTATTAAAGCAAACAGCATCTAATTCTCTAGTTACCCCAGTCAGGTTGGATATAAATTTCTTATATAGAATCATGCCCTGCTCATCCAATTTCATCTATAATTAAAAATACATCCATTTTAAATGTTTTAACATTAAAATGAATTAATATAAAAAAACGAAATAAAATGCATAAAAGAGTAAAACTATACAGTAGCTATACTATACCTAACACTGTAACTAGGGTTATAGCAATAAAATTGAGAAACTGAATACATAACCAAGCACACATATACAATTACCGTCTGTTCACGAACACAACCATTAGCACCCATGGATGTTTTCACTTTCAAAAGGGGAGATGGATTGTAGAGGGGGGATTTTTCAAAAACTATCCAACGTTTTCAATTTAACGCAAGCACTTGCAATCTCTTTGACATTTTTGATGGAGTTCTGTAGTTTCTATCTGCATCCTTCTATTTTGTTTATTAGGGTCCAAAATGTTTATATTTATTCTTCCTCTTATTGCTGTCTTTCTTGTCCCCCTTATTTTAATAAAATCAGAAAAGACCTGATGCATCCTCAAATTCTTGGGATGTTTTACCTAAGAAAATCACACTGTATACTTTTCAGATAGATAAATAAATAGCTGTACAGGCAGATAATTTTAAATAATATAAATAACAAAGATTGGAAATTGTACCCGAAATTCACTTTTTCAGTTTTAAATAATCATATTATTCTTTGTTTTTTTAGTTACACATTAAATATCATACTAAAAAACAACATTTTTTTCTTTTCATGTGGTTTATCGAACTTTTTTATCTTGTATGGTTATTTTGTTTTTGTATTTTCATCGCATTATTGCAGTGACCGATTCTTACATTTTCTTTTACGTTGCTTCCTTTGCTTAGTTTGTTGCACTGAGTCTTTTCTTTTTCCATCCAATCTTCATTGCATAGTTTCATTTAAGTTACTAAAATTATAAATTTTTATTCAAATTTCAGCATAACTAAATAATCAAATAACTATGTTTTTCTTTTGATTTCATCATCATTAAGGTGCTCGTATACAAATTGAAAGGAAAACTTTTAATTTAAATGTGATCCAAAAGATAAATAAAGTAGAGTCTTGAAAATTCAAAACAATTGGGGCTGACGCTACATCGGATTATCCGGAAAATTCTTTTAGCGGTAAGAACACTTTTGGGACGTCAAAAAGAGGTAAAAGAGTTATTTTCATGTTGTTTTATATTTCAGTCATTATTTACAAAAAGCATAGTTATTCCGACAGGTAGGAAAGTGTCATTTACACAGACTTCTCAATACTTATTTTAAAAATTACTTCATTATATATACAAAAAACAATTTTAGAATAACAAAAAAACCCCTGTTTTGAGAATTTATCATCATATTAATGCAAATTATTAATCATCTCATTAATGTAAATCATTTTTTTAGCTATAGGAGATACACCTTAAAATGTCAAAAAGACACCTCCGATTAATCGGAACCTCAGATTTTCAAGACCCTACTGTACTCATTAAAATGTTACATATGTAATTGTATACAGAAGCATATAAAATAAGGGATAGAGAAGCCATAAATTACCTCCTTTATCATCTCATTAAAGTCTTGCAAACTTAAAGGATAGCAAAATATTTTCAGCACATTATGTAAATTTGCAGGTAGTATCTTTCCAGATCTTTTTGTATCATAGTTATGAATTGCCTAAAAATATTTAGAACATATAGATTATGAAATGTGTTGAAGTATATTGAATGAAAATGAACAAAACATGTACAAACAGAAATGTACAAAACTTATGATAATATATTAGAACTTCAAAAGAGTTTTGTCAAGTTAAAAGTTCTCTAAAAATTTAATAACAATAATTTCAAACAGTATGGACAAATATAAGTATTTTTTGGGACATATTTGTTTTAGATATGTCCCCCCCCCCCCACAAAAAAGACGAAAACAAAAATTAATAAATAAAAATAAACAATAAGGGAAATATGGGGATGAAATGAAATGGTAAAATATTATAGCTTGCGGCTTCAATTATCTAGCAATATTTTACCTATGTCATTAAACATGCAATTAATTCCAGTCAGGTACAGAGTCAGTTCTAAAAATCAAGACCTATAATAATACAACACATTTTAAAATTTTGATACATGCATTGTAATATTCTGTAATTTTTCAAAACTAATTTTAGCTGTTATAAAATGATGAAGTTTAATTGACATTTTAAATGCCCTTTGTTTATTTTAACAATTTTGAGCCAGTTCCAATTTTTTTGAGGTTTCTACCAATGATTCATGTTTTTATTTTTTTAGCATCATTACATTATTATATATAGTACTTAATATATTGATGCAAATGTGTCAAATAAATAATAATAGAGCTTCTGCTGACTCCAGTGCCAGAAACTTGGAGTGAACAAGCCAATGCCCAAATGGCAAACCCCATTACTGTGTGTGTGTGTGTTTTAACTCAATATAAGTACTTGAGAAAGATAAGGGTAAGGTTGGAAGATTCAAGCTTTTGCTCCAGCTTGAAAAAATCAATCCACTATTGTCTGACTTAAGTTATATCCATGCAAATTAAAAATAAAAATTAATTTCACCTTTTCAACATTTTTAATGTTGTTTCGATTTTATACTTTATCCAATGTTAAGAAGAAAATACAAGTCAAAAAATTTTAAAACAGGAAATGTATACGTTTTGGTCCTCCCTCTTCCTTTTTATCAGTTTGCCCATCGATCTGACACTAACAAATTTTCTTGTACAACTTAGTTTTAAAGAAGAAATAAATCTTTATGACTTAGTTTCATAATTAACATTTAAGTATTACATGTAGTATCAAATGTATAAATGAAAATAAACAAAAAGCATACTTGCAAAACTTCATGATATTTAATCTTCAGTCTTTCCGACAAAATATTCCTGACACTTTGAGCATTTTGCCAGTTTGGTGAAGGATACGTTGAAAAGCTTGACACTAAAAATAAAATGCAAATGAACTGCTAATAGAAATTTTCATACAGTAAAAATATGATAACATCATTAAGTATAATAATAATATTCCATTTGACATCTCTTATGTAAATTCTGTTATTAATTTTCATAGTTTTCTATCACTTTTCAGCAATTTTTTACTTATGTCTAATTACATAACAATATTACTTATTTTATTCTTAACATTTTAATACATTTTTTCAAAGTTTACAAATACCTTTGTGCTATAGATGTAGAGAAAATTACAACGTTAAGAAGGCACAAATAAGCAGGGATAATACTGCAGACACGTGTTTCGGCGTTACAAAGAACGCCTTTTTCAATGCAAAAAAATTGTGAGCTTATGGATGCACAGACATCTTTTGTCGGATGTCTGTGCATCCATAAGCTCACTTTTTTTTGCATTGAAAAAGGCGTTCCTTGTAACACCAAAACACGTGTCTGCAGTATCCCTGCTTATTTGTGCATTCTTAACGTTGTAATTTTCTCTACATTTTTCCAAGTTCATTGATACAAAAAAAGATTTATTCATATATTTATTAATTCATTTATTATAATAATATTATTTTATAAAAAAACGGAAAAACACTCAGAAGTTCATAAAAAAATTTTTTAAGTGTTTAATTGTTTCCAAATTGATTTTTTTTTTTTTTTTTTTTGGAAAAAAAGATGTAGGAAAGGGAAAAAACCCCACTGCTCTGTAAAAAAATCATATATTTTGAACTATCTGAAAATGTAAGTTTCCTTCTTACTTTTTTTTTTCAAAAAAAAAGGGGGGGGGGAGAAAGAAAGAGAAGACTGATGGGACATCACCACTCCCCAAAATTTTTTCAAAAGCTCTCATTGGTCCATGGGTCAAAAAAGATTTAGCTCGCTGGTCTAACATCCAAATAAGTTTGAAACCAATTTCTTATTACTTCTGTTTACAATTCTAAGTCTCAAGTTTCCTTTTTCTTAGCCTGGTGAACACTATCTCTAAATCATGACTTGCTACACTACTGCCACATTAGATACTCATTAGATATACAGCAAGGTAAAAGTAAAATACTACAATCTACATAACTGCACATTAGAAACATTCAAGATTGCATTTTTAATTTCTCACCAGAACATGCATCAGAAATTTTGGAATCCAAACCATTCTTGTTGACTGCAAAGAAAAATATAATTGATAAATAATAATGTTAAAAAACTTACGAAGTTGCATATTACAAAATAATAATATGCTAATTGGCAATTTAGTAATTTACAGACAACAACGATGAAGTCATAAAAAAATGTAAGAGATGACATGAGAGTTACCAATGCATAAAACTTGCTGATTCTAGGTGAGCAGCCATTAAACAATGAGAAAATCATGTAATTTTGCATAATCGGTCCACAATATGTCAAATTTAAAAATGAGCAGAAAGAAAAAGCGATCAACTTTGTATCTAAATGCTAAATATACGAGTCAAGGTCTCCACATATACTTAGCAATCATCCGGTTGATGCAAGCCTCAGCCCTGGCTTAAGGGCGGTAACTCATTGCAAATCATCCAGTTGTTAAAAATAAAAAGAATTGTTGATTGTAGAATGAAAAAAAATATTGTGTTTGTTATAGGGATAAAAACAGCTCAAAGTCAAAAAAGAGGGAAAATTATGCGGCTCAACACTTGGATAGATTTTTTTTAAATATTATGCAAAATTTGTCATGTGAGATTTCCTCTAAATTTGTACTGTGAAATCGAACGTGAAAACGGAATATTAAAGGCTTTTTATTTATTTTTGCTCATTTCCTATTTCTATCTTTTTAAGTCATACAAAACAATGCAGAAAAAAAATGGTGGTGAGGGAGGGGTGTAATTTTAAATGAATTAGACACTTGTATCTCAAGAAATGAATTCTAATTAATATTGCATGGTCTTTAGTTATTTTAATAAATTTTAAAGATCAAAATAATTCTCACAATTTTTTTAAACCAAGATCTCAAATATTTTAGCTGAATTTTCTTAATTTCTACCTCCTACTACGGAAACATATGTTTTTGGCAGCATGCCAAAATAGAGTACATAGTTCACTAATAATTGCATTTCATCCTTGTGGATTCAATCTTACTGCATCCTAAAAACTTTTCCATTATTTTGGAAGTCGGAAGTAATTTCAACCTCTACTGCATAAAATCAACTTATTTCATGCTTTATTTTAACAATAAATGAAAACATATATTTTTTTCTAAACATGATGCAACATGAACTTTTAGATCGCGGAAAGAAAGAAAAATAAAAAGAGCGGAAAATCGTGAATCCACGGAAGATTTTCATCCCTGTTGTTATATTGGTAAAAGAGAATGCGACAAGGCATATAAGAGCAATATCAGATTTTAGTAATTAAATTTAAAATGCTAATAATACATGAGCTTTTACTTCTTTAAAGGAAAAAAAAAAGAAGCATAATACTGTCGGCCCCGCTTAAACGAATACTGTCGGTTCCAAAAAATATTATTCAATTAAGCAAGGATCTTTAACATTACGGCTATGGCATCGGTTCCGAGATATTTTATTCGTATAAGCGGGGCACTCGTTTATTCGTTAACCCAATTAAGCGGGGACGACAGTATATACAGAAT
Organism: Uloborus plumipes; assembly: GCA_038373865.1. Lineage (NCBI taxonomy): Eukaryota > Metazoa > Arthropoda > Arachnida > Araneae > Uloboridae > Uloborus > Uloborus plumipes. The sequence continues at coordinate 58,375 of JAXGGA010007441.1, forward strand.
GCTTTAATAACTCTTGGTATTTTTAAATTATATAATCTTTTTATAATAAAAGATGTCCTAAAAAATGCATGAATACATTAATTTAAGTAGTTTTTTGACTGTACCACATCTCTCCCTTCTCTGCTTCTAGATCCAGTCTACAACATTATTTTGAAAGACACCCTTCTTCACAGAAGATGTCTTCGGGGGCAAGGGCCCTGTCTTGCTCCTCCTAGATGTGGCATTTGTTTTACTGCATATTTATATTCAATATACAATACAGAATACATGCATAGGTTATCCATTTATGTGTTTATAAAATATACAAATCTTCATTAAAAACTCAAAAACATTGTTCAGAAAGTAAATTTATTTTCTGGGAAAAATAACTTTTAAATTGAATTAAAGTGGCTTTTGAAAAAATTTTCATTTTTTGTATGGATTGGAAAACTTTTTATAAGTACTGACAAAAGAATTCGCATGCATAAAATGAATCATAAAAATATTTGAAAAGAACTTTTGGAAAGATTCACAAACCTTCAATGTCTTCTTTACTAATTCCACTCATTTTCATCTGCATTGATTCATTAAATTCATTGAATTCTAAGAATAAGAAAACAAACGGTCTCTATGGCTACAACTTTTTAAGAATACGAAGTACCACAAATGCGAAAACCTAGCAGTTAGAGTCCAAGCAAACTACAGAAACAAAATAGCAACATATTGTACACCAGGTGTATCTCCGTTGAAAAAGCACAAACTTTGTTTACAATAACTAAAACACCGCGCGCTAATTTTTACGACCTGCCAAAGTTACTTATGCATTTTGTTGCTATGGCAACTACGCAGTTGCAGTTAAGATTTATTCAGTTGATCTGTTTTTGTTGTGTTCGAAAAAGCTACCGCTAAATTCAGTTTAGTTGATCTCATTTGTACTCCTTGAAACGGAAACTTAGGCAGGAATTCAAGTGAAATAGGCGATCGCAAATTGCAATCGCTACTGGAAGTCGAATTACATTAGAACGTTTCTTGAAAAAAACATCGTGACGTCAGCCTGCCGTTTGCCTATGAAAAACGAGTTAGATAAAACGTCACAGCCTACTTGGAGAATAAGAGGAGATCGCTGACTGCTTGTGAGCTCTTATTGGCTCCATCACCATTGCAATCGCAAATTCCCAAATTTGGATAGTTTGCAATCGCTATAAATGCTAATCGCTAGAATGCAACTTAACTTGGCACTGACGTCACTACGGGTGGAGCCAATAAGAGCTCACAAACAGTCAGCGATCTCCTCTTATTCGCCAAGTAGGCAGTTACGTTTTATCTAGCTCGTTTTTCATAGGCAAACGTCACGATGTTTTTGTCAAGAAACGTTCTAATGTAATTCGACTTCCAGAAGCGATTGCAATTTGCGATCGCCTGTTTCACTTGAATTCCTGCCTTATTGTTATTACTTCCAAAATAGTGACAAATTGCATGACTTGTTTTCTAAGAGGAAAGGAGCGAAATAAGAGCCCAGTTGTTACATAAAAAATTCAATTAAAATGTGTCGTTCTCCATGATTTTACGTTACCGTGATTAAGTGTTACTTTTGGACCCTAGGAGGTTACTTGAGCCCAAGCAGGCCCGTCATTTATGGGGGGCAGGGGGAGGGGGTCATTTGCCCCCCCCCCTGGCTTTGAGAAATCAATGTATTACATATAAGTGGGCGTGGTTTTTGCTGTTTTCCGATGAAATTGCATTGTGTTTTCACCCTTTGCCCCCCCCCCCCCCTGGAAAAACTTGAAATGACGTTCCTGAGCCCAACAGTAAAATCATAAAATCTGGGTTTGGTACTAGCGTTAGAGACAGCAGAGTGCTTCTACCAAGTGGAGAAGCGAGAAACTACGTGCAAGTCTTCAACTAATAAGTACCAAACCCAGATTTTCCTATTTTCTGTAATGGGCTCAAGTAACCCCCTAGGGTCCAAGTAACCATATATTACTGTACTGTATTGTTTGTTTACAGTATTTCCTCGAATTATTTATTTTAAATTTCGTTGCAGTGCATTTCCTAAATTTCAGAAATGAACATTGAAAGTAGGCGTGTGAAAAGTGCGAGTTTGGAAAGAGTTGTCTGATTCGAACATCTTTCCAGAAAATATATTTATTATGATACTGATACCTCATTCCCACTTGCAATCGCGGAGCCAGATGGGGGGGGGGGGAGGTCATGATCCCCCCCTTAAGTGACCAAATATGGCATAAAACTGCATTTTTGGTCTAATCTTCCTAAAAACAGCCACACAGACCCCATTTTTGCTCAAAAATAGCACTTGCCCCCTCCCCCTCTCCATTTCCAAAAACTAGTCTTTAACCTCTTCCCGGCTTTTCCCGAGCTGGACTCGGGCAAGCGAAATGTTCCATTCTGGCTCATCCCGAGTGTAGCTCGGGCACTCACTGCACAACCAGTCTTTCCCGAATTATTTCACATCTCCCTTTTATGGTTTCGGATGCTTTTATTATTGTTGCTACTAAATGGCAGCACTATAAGGTGTTTTGAGCTGTAGATTTAAGATAAGAGTAGGCGCCAACTCCAAAGTATAATGATTTCTGCCATACAGAAAGCCAACTTTACAGGTAAATACTCATTTATTACTCATTTATTTAAATATATATTTTTAAATTTATTTTTAGGAAATGTTGCATGCGAATGGTGCTATTATGTTTAAAAAGATATGTATGTATGAAAATAAGCATAAAAAATTGACATTTTTTGATCCGTAATCCCGAAATTACTCATTTATTTAAATAGATATTTTTACATTTATTTTTAGGAAATGTTGCATGCGAATGGTGCTATTATGTTTAAAAAGATATGTATGTATGAAAATAAGCATTAAAAAAATTGACATTTTTTGATCCGTAATCCCGAAATAAAATGAGCCTGGAAGGGGTTAATTAATGGCTTGGCTATTTCTAAAAGAGCTTTGAGTGCAGTACAGGGGTGGCCAACCTTTTTAGGGAGAGTGCCACTATATGGAGAGAAAAAGCTCAGCGTGCCATATTATATTTTTCCCACAAACTGACATTTTTAAAAAGTTAAAAAATATATTTTAGTTTGGCTGACTATGTAATTCTTAATCAAATGAAACATTTTCTCGTCAATCTGAGCAATTGAAATCTTAATGATAATAAAGATAAAACAAGTCCGAACTCAGGGCCGTCATTACAGGTTTTTCCAGGGGGGGGGAGTTCAAAGGATGCAAAAACAGTGCAATTTCATCGGAAAACTACAAAAACCACGCCCACTTATATGTAAATGCATTTATTTCTCAAAGTCAGGGGGGGGGGGGCAATTGACCCAGGCCCGTCATTTAGGGAGGGCAGGGGGGGGCGTCAATTGCACCCCCTGGCTTTGAGAAATCAATGTATTTACATATAAGTGGGCGTGGTTCTTAGTGTTTTTCGATGAAATTGCATTGTGTTTGGACCCTTTGCCCCCCCCCCATATGGAAAAACTTGAAATGACGTCCCTGAATTGACCCCCCTAAATGACGGGCCTGTCCGAACTTAAGAGTTATCGTTAATAAACACTTTTATAAGTTCTGTCAGTTAGCTTTATGCTTAAAAAAAACAAATAACCTCAAACATTCAATTCTAAAAATTAAACAGTATGTACTTAATGTGGTTTATGAGTCTGTATCTTTTTTTACCAATTCTTTAATTTTAGGATTAGTTCTTAAGAATCTTAAGACGTTTCAGTGTTTTAAGCGTTATCAATTAATATTCAACGGTATTTATATTTTTCCTTATTCATAACAAAATAGATTTGTTTAGAAGCGTATTTTGAACCAAATCTACAGCAGCATCAGACGGCTAAAGTGTGAAAATGTGAAAAAAAAAAATGTTGGTAAATTTCCAAATTTCTATATAACGTGGTTGACTTTCTGTTGAAGTAAGCTCTTATGTTTGATCACCAATGCAAAAGGTCAGTAATTCTGATTTGGATTTCAAAAGGGTAACAAGTAGTGTCTTGCAGAGTAATAGACAAAGAATTTGAAAAGTTCAGTATTTTTTTTATGATCCTGAAAATCATGAAACCTAACACTGAATGTATATTTAAAATAGATGTAAAATTTTCTCCATATATCATTGGAAAATTATTAAATTTTGGTTGATATTTTTAGTATTAAATTTAATGTTTTATTCTTTTTTCTCCAAAGTAGAGAGAAAGAAACTGAAGTTTCATCATAAAAGAATGTAGATGGCCTCTACTGGTTTAGGAAACTTATTTTGTACTATCTTAAATTTAAATTACTTAAACCTCGGATAATAAGAGATGA
>JAXGGA010007442.1:0-62650 GCA_038373865.1 Uloborus plumipes
TGTTTTTAGCATGACCCTTAATGTATTTAAAATGATAATTTGCCACTTTTAAGAATGTGTATCTTAATTTTTTGGAACTAAAGTAAAATTTCAAGTTGATTATTTAAGTAAAGTTTACTCATTTGTTTTTAAAAAAGTGAACAACTTTAGCATACCTCTTAAAAGTATATTTAAACTGCTGATTTTAATCTTCAGAAAACATGTTCCTTTGTTTTTTGGAGTTATATAAAATTTTTAACTGATTATTTAGTATAACTTTATTATTATTATTATTATTATTTAACACACTGGTCCTGTTTTAATATTTTCTTCTTTAACTTGTATGTTAGAAAAATTACATGCATATTATTCTTTAAAAAAAAAAGAATTTCAAAGCAAAATTTTGCTTTATATTATTGCAAAATTAGAAATAAGAAAATGTGTTACTTTGTAATGAAGTTTAAATTCATAAAATTCTAATAAAATATGTATCAATTTGAAAAAAAAAAAAAAAGTTTATCTGAGCTTAGTTTTTTTTTTCCTTTTTTTTTTAATATTGGTGAAATATTTAATAACTGTATCATTTTTGTAGAAACCTATTGAAATGATATTGAAACAGAAAAGCTTTAAAATTTAAACTAAGAATAATTAAAAGTTTAAACTTTGAGTATATACAGAAATATTTAATTCAATCTTTTAAAGTTTCGTCTATTTTGATAAAAATACATAATACATAATACATAACTAGCATATTGTGATTTAGAAAGAAATCACAATATGCTAGTGTTTCATTTTATATGTAGCGCTACTCCTGTACAAATAAAATAGAGGCTTTAAAAATTAATTTAAATGTATTTAACATGTTCTTAAAGAAATTATGCAAGAAACAACTTTGATTTATTGTTTTGAAGCTGCATTACATAAAAATAAGCGAGCATGCAATGTAATTGTAATGCCGGATATCCGGTATCCGGCGTGTGATGAGCCACCGGATATCCGATATCCGGTATCCGGCAAAATCACTATCCGGTCCATCCCTAGTTATCACTAACTTATTATTTGTCTAAACTTATTCTAAACTTAAAGATAGAAGTGGCTATACTCTATTAGGACATACGTAGTAAAAATCTACTTCCTTGGAGTAAAAAAACAAATTATGTTCCACATTTCTTTGCACAAATTGTGGCCAATTTCTAAACTCACCAGAACACTGATTGCAGATACAGCTCACAAAAGAAGGACTTTTCCCTTCACGCTGATTTCCTAAAATACAGGAAGGGTGGATTCCCAGCTAGTGCAACATCTCTTTTCTTTTTAGAGCAAAACCACTCACTCTACCTGGATGCAAAAGTCAGGATGGTTAAAAAACGGGGGAGGGCGAACCGAGGCAAAAAGCAAGTCCTTAATGAAGGCCTCCGTTTTTTCCCACGCCTCCTGATGGCTGTCTTAATGTCGCACGACATTAGTGCCGCGTGGAACTCATCCGGGCCTCTAATGGACGCCCATGGGTGGTATCTGGCAGTCAGCCTCATTTCATGGATGCTTTTTTCCACTCTTCCTCATGCCACGGGAGGATCATTTCGCTTTTCTTCTGGGGTGTTATCTTGCGAGGCATCAGGGGTTCGAGCAAATGGAAAGGTTTCTCACATTGCCCTAAATCTAGATATTTTATTTTTTTAAATTTTGCTGGTGACTGCTGGAAAAAAAAGCTAAAACCAGAAGCTGGTGGTAGTTTATGTTGTTTAATTTAAAGTTGTGTCGGTGTTGTTGCTAATGCCATTTAGGAGTCCAAATCTCCCTTTCGCGCGTAGCGAGCAAGTATTTAAAGCAGAAGGGAAGCGCCTCCTGTCAGAATGAAGCTTCCCAAACTGGGAGGAATCCGACTTCACCTCGATAGATGGCAGCACCACCTCTGCACTTTCCCAATTTGGATATAATTCTGAAGGGGAGATGAGAAGGCACTCTGCAGTCTGCACCCATAGCAACTGCTACATGACGGACCCAAACATGGGGACAGAAAAAAACTAAATGGTACACACTGTCAAAACCAGTGAGCAATAATGAAAATTACTATATAAGCACATACAGGGAAGCTTTTGTGAGAGACCTCCATTAACTACCATCTCCTAAAACGGCCATAATTTCATAAAAACGGAAATAGCCACACAGAGGTATGATTCTTAATTATGCGATATGCGGCGACAATTTTTTTAAATCTTCGTTTTGTTAATGAGATTTGTGAGTTCAACAGAAAAGTGTGCTGACAATTATTTCTTAATGTTAAATCTTTTACAAATCAAACACGCAAAGTGTATTTTTGTAGCAATTTTTCCTTTATCAGACCACGTTGGCCCAATGCATATTAGTCTCTCTGATCTGGGAGGAAACGAAAATGCAACCATTTCCAAACTACTCAACGTATTTAGCCACTTAATATACCTGCCATCTCGCGCAAGATGGATTGAGAAGAAATGAGCTCGCATTCTAACTGGTTCCTCGGATGCCAACCGCTCCTCAATTCAGGCGGCGCAACTATGTTACCAAACTTCACGTTGCAGAAAAGCAATCAGTAATAATTTTCTGTCCTCTAAAAGTAGAGATTAAAATCAACACCAATCATTCACTGTCCTCCTAAGACGCGGGAAAAATATTCGCAACCCCTCCCCCGAATCCTGTGCATAATTTCAACTATTCTCGGCTTACCCTTTAATTTCAAGAAAGATGGTGGGCTCGCCTCCCTGTCACGAAAACCGTAAGAAGGTTTCTCATCAGGTATTGAGATTTCTTTTTTTCTTTTTTTTTTTTTTCTCGCCAACTTGATTTTAATAAAAAAAAATTCTGTAGATGATTGCTGAGAAGCAACACATCACGAGTGCAAACGAAATGTTACGTTTCTTCGGACCGTTGTGTAGAAAATGACTAGGTTACAAGGAAAGATAAAAGTAGGGCCCCAATAGTTCTGGAAATAATAGAGAGAGAAGTCCTTGAGAAAATGAGAATCGAATGAGCATCTTATCGTTCCAATTTCCTTTTAAATATAGTAGGTATTACCTGGCCCATTTTTTGTGCAGTTTTGGAGAAGCTTTTTTTTTTTTTTTTTTTTTTTTGCATCGGTAAAATAATTTCGAGCTTCATAAAAATTAAAATGATGAGGAAAAAAATTTAATATAACTAAATGGAAAAAGATGAGTAGGTCTTGTTCTGAAAATAATTGCCCGTAATGGCATGCAACCTCCAGTTGGTAAAAGATGTAAAGAAGGATGGAAGGATTGCATGGATGAGGGTTTTACCAGTCTAAAACTTAACTGGAGTTGAATGTCTGGCACATCGCTGAAATGTATTCATCAAGGCAGTTAATAATTATGTTGATGATAACCTGAAATAGTTAAAATATGCTTTCAAGCAGTTGATTCTAGCTCCGTATCAGTAATCATGAAATCAATTATTATTTTCGTAACAGCAGTTTAAAGCCATATAATTGAAACTTTGAAAATCCCGTTACGAATCTGGAAATAACAATTCATAGCATTCTATGAGTACGGATCGATTGGGAAATTTTACAAAAGCTTTTTTTCTCTTAAAAAAAGATTCCCCCCCCCTCATTATTCTATATCAAGCTCATTTTCTGTTTCCATCATTACTATTCTGGTTCATTTACCAATACTCTAGTCTGTGTTTTCGATATACCAATTTAATTTTCCAAAATCCGTTCCATCGATTTCCGTTGTTATCAGGCAGTTTATTCTTTTGTCTCTGAGGCATGATAATGTTTTTTTTTTTTTTTAATAGTGACCAATGAAATAACCTTGCACTAAGTACCTTTAGCCTGATGGACCAGGATGTTCCTTTTTTATTTGATACCTAAGCATCCTACCCATCGACCAGTCGGGCTTGGGTTCATGGGTGGCTAAGTCACCTGCGGCATCCTGTATGGCTGTATGGCTCGTTGTGTCATTGATGCACGCAAGCCGTACCGCCCCCGACAAGGAAGGGGCACCATTCTTAGATTTTTCCACAAAAAATGTATTTCTGAAGAAAGAAAGAAGACGCATCGTAACGGACGGCATAAGAATGAGGAATTATAATGGCAGAGAAAACTGGAAGTTTTGGACTACAAAAATAAGTGGAAAGGACACTCGAAAAGCAGATGGGATGGATTGAGAGAGTATAACATGAACAGACTTGAAATACAAACTAAAGGTAAAAGGATACGGAAAGGCAACGAAAAAGGGTCATATCTAAGCCACAAGCTACCTTCACTCGTGTTGTGATCATGAATTGAGAGCTCTGGAGAGCAAAGCAGATGTTTCGGTTAGGTGACCAGTCGAGCGTGGAACATCTCGGGTTTAGTTCCCAAGCACGCTTGGTACTCATTTTATATGGAAGGCTCAGTCGACCGTGCCCCGGGGCTGCGGCGTGGGGTAGCGCCAACTCACTGGGCTTTACTCGTACTATATTAGAAGAAAAATTGCACAGCAAAGTAGAAGATATTACAATAGATACATTTGAAACATTCTTATAATACAGGAATTTTACTTATCAAAGAAAAGGTGATATGACATTCTCAAATCAGTCTAAATATCTTTTTGTTCTGCCATAAAAATATTTAATGAACATGAGCAAAACTAAAATATTCTATCCATCGTGAACACAAAATCCGCTTGTTTCTGATACATCCATTTGATCAAATGGTGAAGGTGTGGGAAGAACGTTAAAGTCTATTAAACTTGCAAAACAATTCAAAATTTTTGTGTCTCGTGCGCAAGGAAAAAAAATTCACAATGAATTGATGAACTTAGGAGGTTTTCGTCAAGCCCTAAATTTGCTGGTGGTTTTTTTGTAGATTACGATGTAGGGCTATTGTTTCATTCATATATCGCAGGTCGAAATCGTTGTCTATACGACCATCACACACACACATAACTTAAGATCTTCGTATTTTATTGACATCGTTCAGGGTAAAAATGTAGATATTGATACGGCATTACTAAGTATTAAACAAAAAATACTTGAAAATAACAACAACTATATCAAGTATCAACTATCTGATTTTATGACTAAAACTATCCTTCACGACGCCCTCAAAATACATTTTTAATGAAAAAAAAAAAATTTGAAATTTGAAGGCTTTGTTAAGTTTGGAATGAATGCAGATACAATTCTTGAAGAGCATTTACAGAACCAAAATCGTATAATTGTGCATTGTAGTTCGTAATGCTATTTCTAAAGGAAAATTATTGTTTCGTGCAAACCGTACTTGTATCTATCCAGAATCCGGGCTTGAAGTACTATTTTTGACCCTCGATTTCACGGACCTATAATTCTGTACCTCAGAACCAGACTAACGTAAGTCCAAAAATGGCGATTTTTAGTTTATTAGTGCATTCTATGTGGAATCTTATGCCACACTGCACCACGATATCGCAATTTTTTAAAAATGATTTCTTTAAAAGTTAGCCAGTGCTATAAGAGCGTAAGTCCCAACCTTTGTCCGAGCCAGACAAACGTAAGTCCACTTTCTACCAAATGGCTCCGAATTATCTACTTATATTAAAAACCGAGTATCTATCTTTCTTTCTTTCTAACTATCTATCTATGTCACGCTTCTTTCTCCTGAACGCCAATGAACTGAAAGTCGAACCAGGTACCGATAGATAGGTAATTTTTCAGGCTTCATTAGTTTCAATTCATATAATTATACGATTTTAATTAGCGAAGATATCAATTAATAAGTAGTCAAGTTTAAAGCGATTAAGCCTAACAAATGATTAAACTTCCAAGACATTTATTTCTTACAGTTGCCATTTTGAATAAAAACGTTAATTAAATTATTGAACTGCTTAAAATTCCAAGATATTTATTTCCTACCGTTGCCATTTTGAATTAAAACGTCAATTAAATTATTGAACTATTTAAAATTCCAAGATATTTATTTCTTTCCGTTGCGATTTTAAATTAAAACGTTAATTAAATTGAACTTTTTAAAATGAAAGAGTGTTATTTTTTTCCATTGTCATTTTGAATACGTGTTATAACAAAGTTCTAACAATTGTTTTTATTCTTATTATTAATGACATATTTTTTCTCTGGTACCATTTTGAAAATGTGTTTTTAAATAAAATTGCAATTGCTGTTTTTAGAAGGGTTTTTTTTTTGGCTGCGATCCAAAAATTAAAAGAACTTTTTCGTTTAGAATTTTGCAATTAATTTTACAGGAAGAAAGCGGTTTGGAAATAATTGTTTTTGGAAAGGAATTTTATTTGTTATTTAGGGAGAGTGCTAAGTATGCGCTACTTGACATCGTCTTTATTTTTGAGGAAGCGTGGGCAAATACTTCGATTGATTCTTTGATACAGGAAAGCTTTTTAGCGAGCCGCTTTAGCGGGGAGTAGTTTGTTAAACTTTTCCTTGGTACTTTAAAGGCGAGCCGCCTTGGCGGCGAGTAGTTTATTGAAACTTTCCTCGCTACTGTAAAGACGAGCCGCCTTGACGGCGAGTAAACTGTTTAAACTTTCCTCATTACTTTAAAGGCGAGCCGCCTTGGGGGCGAGTAGTTTTCTCAAACTGCCTTCACTACATTACAGCCCGTGCAACGCCGGGCCACGCAGCTAGTTACTTAATACATGTTGTAAAAAAATATCGTCTGTTAACAAAGAAGTAATATTTTTAAGAAAAAAGAAAAGTTCAACACCATTATTCAATTGCATAAACTTTTAATTTATCGTCTGCTAGGATTTGATCTTTATTTTGTGAAAATGTTTCGGAGCTGTTATTGTTTTTAAAACATTGAATTGAAAGCGTCAGTGTGCTAAGAGTTATTGAGAGTTTTATTCTATTATTTTTGATGTGATTTATAGAGAAATATTATGATGATTGTTTTGTTGTGCAGTGATTCATTTGCAATCAATGAAGAACATTGTCCCGATGGAATAAGTAGTAGTATTTCTGCTGCAACATCAGGTTTGGTTTTAAATGATATCGTAAATGCAGTTTCTCTGCAAACAGTTCTGATGTAATGAGCCGTTAACTACATACATAGTTTGTTAAATTGAACAAAAATTAATTAACGAAAAGCATTGCATACCTATTGTTTTCATGTTATTATAAAACATAACATAATAAACATGTTTATAAAATTAATATTAATAATGTTTATTTTTAAAATTTATAATCATGTTTTGTTTATGTAACTAGGCCACGAAATCATACCTTTCAGTTTTACCAGTGCAGATTTTAGGTTTAACAAATCAGAGTCGAAGGTGAAAAAATCAAAGAGTCGGAGTAGGAGAAGGTCATTTTCACTCAGAGTTTGAAATTCTGCCTGTTCTTCGGAGTTCGAAACAGAGTCGGAAACATTTTCGGATTCGCGGTCAGTCTCTTTCCCTCCAACTCCGCAGCCTTATATATTCCACGCTCTTCTACAAAATAGAAATAATGTGACTTACGTTACTCTGGCCCGGAAGTACGGAACTGTTTTGATGCTAAGTCACAAAAACGCAAGTCCAGTTCTGATGTAATCAGTCATTTACTATTTGATTACGCAAATAATTGTTAATTGTGCAAAAATTAACCATTAAGGGCTAAAGTATACATATTTTCTCAATATTAACAATCATGTTTTGTAGCCTAACTCATATATCAGCTTTGTAACGAGTCAACGAAACAATAATTTTCTGTTTTTTCCTCCCCTGCAAAGTGATGAAAATGAACTTATGTTAGTCTGGTTCTGAGGTACAGAATTTACCAATGATTTTACGAGGTCCAGTCTTCAAAAATATTTCATTGCAACAGCGTTATTCGCTTTTACAAAAATTTTTCGTGGTCACAAAGAATTTGTAAAATTGATAAACCCTGTTGGACAGGATTAACTGCTGGATATTGGAAATAACGGATGTATGTATAATATGTATAGTGTTTTATAAATAGACCTAGCCACTCTCATATTGGAAATGATATTCCAATACGGGTAATACTGGTCATAGTATGTACCATGTCCGTTTTTCTCGTTATGTCCCCAGCCGCTCTCAAAAACTGGCGCTATCATTAGCTCTCCACAGGACGCCCTGGCACTTCCTTTGATTTTTGGCAGGGAGTCCTCGAGGTATAACAAGTGCATTTTACAATCCTTCCCACAATGAGCGCAAAGGGGGGTCTGCGTCACACACGCACAGGATATTGGCAGGAGGGACACACGCCACGAAAAGAATAATGAAGCATTACATGTGCCATCGCATCACACACCTTCAATTTCCGGTCTTCCCGCCTGGAAGGAAGCCCAGCAAGTGGCTGCCAAAGAAAAAGACGCTCTCAGTGAATGGTCGCGAAGACTATCGCCTTAATATCTTTAAGCCTTTCATTCCCTGGGATGTGCCTGGACCCAACCACCAACGCCACTCTTCCTCCTCTTCTCTTATTCTTCTCGACTCCCTTTTCAAGACCTGTCAGGTGGTTTCCATTCCACTCCGTGCCTTGTTTATTTGTTTCTTGGAGCTTTTCAAGATGAAGCCTTTTTAAAGCTTTCACTCTAGGCCACAAAAGAACCAGCTAGACACGTCAGAGGGCGCTCTCTCTCTCTTTTTTAAAAAACTACATAATGCCCCTTCGATTAGGAAGCTGTCTTTGCAAATGCGCAGGCCTCGGGCTGCTCGAGAGAGAGTTGTTTGTGTAGTAGATGCATATTTACCATCGATTCATGCCCCCAATATAGGTTCCTTTTGTGATACCAAATGGAGTTCTCCGATGTCCAAACAACGGAACCAATCTACGAGTCTCCATTTAACTCGAACGTGCATCCGTATTTTCTTAATAGGAGGTATCCTTTAGGATTAGAGTTAGAGACCCTCTCATTGCTTTCTCTTTCTCAAAATTCATTAAGTTTGTTGCTCGTCGTGAGAACATGGAACAATAACCGCATGACAAACAAATAGTTTCCCGATTTCTAGCTACATTTAAAATGCATCATTATTATATATAAGGACATTACATTGTAGGCATTTCAATCATTACTGTACGCATTATATTCACTACATTTATCGGCATGTACGGATTCCTTGCTTGCCCTGAGGTGATCCATTTGCTTAAAAAAAAAATCAGAAAAAATATTCGACTCATACATGAGCATATAGGATCAGGTCAGGTGGGGTAAAATAAAGTATTTGAACAACAGGCAATACTTGCCAAACTTATTGTTTTATTGGCATGCCGATTTCTTTTACGGGTTATTTACATCATAAGGAGTATTTTAAAAGTACCTCTTTTAATTTGGAGACAGGCTTTCAGTTTAAAGGGATAACATTTTTATCATTTTAAGTTTCATTCTGCCTAAGAAATGCGAGTTACTTGCAAGTCATACTTTTTAGTTGGTGTGTTTCTGCCGAAGATGAAAACATAGAAGGTCATTTAAAAAGGAGAAACTATTTCAGAATCTTTATTGAGTCAGAACCTACTAACCCAGAAATATTTCTCTCAAACTGTTGTAAAGCGTTTTCCAAGGTCAATAGGGTTAACCAGTGTTTTGCTGTATAATTCCTCCAATATCTAACAGTTACTAACGTAGAAAAACAAATTGTAGCACCATTGTTTTAAAGACACCTTTTCTCCGTCTGCAAAGTTACCGGTGGAATCTTCATTTAATTCCCCAAACTGAACTTTAATGTTTCAAAAAAAGATGTTTATTTGTGGTTGATATAACTGAAAAGCAGGGGAGGAGAGGAGGCGGGTGGCAGGGCTCGCTTTTTTAGATGGATGAGGTAAAAAATCTGCTGCAATTCAGAAAACTATCTAACATAGAATTCAGCCAAGAAACACCATGAGATCTTCTTTAGACGAAATATCTTCTGATAGTTAGACGAAAATAGAGTATAAAAGAGAAAACGACGTCTGAATAAGATTAAAATGAAAGCTCTGACAAAAAAGACGCTAATTTATTGTTGTTACAGAAATATATCAACTGTTGCCCACGAAAACGTTCCATGTTTAGGCAACCACTGAACAATTCCATTTTTCCCGTGTTATGTCCCAAAAACAAGCCTTCTCGGTGGTTAATTTCGTATTTATGTTGATTTTAGTAGTTCAAATCAACAATCAAAACTTTTAATAATTGCATTTATTAATTAATGATCACTTTTGGCAGAAACGGGGCATTCTTACTTAAAGTAAGAATGGGCTTTTTTATGGTAAAGGATCTCAACTAAAGAGACCATTTTACTGCGAAGAAAAGAGCCGAAAAGCATAACTTTAAAAACTGTTTTTCGTTTTGTCTTCACTAGAGTCCGTTAATGAACTTTTGCTACTCTTCGAACGAAAGAGAAATTTCAAAACTATTTGATCCGAAAAAAGAATTATATTTCTTTGAATATCTGTCACACATTTTTTACTTTACACGAAAATTTATTTGGAAAGAAATATTTGCATCTCGCATAACATTGAACTATTGCAAACCAAACTAACTTTCTAATTTTTCTAACGAAACAAGCAATAAAATTCGTTCAAAGGCATCCTATAGAAATAACGAAAAGTAAAAAAGATGAAAAAATCGTTTAGTTAGTGGATTGGCGTGAAAATGGACAGCTCGACGAAGTGGTGTTCGGAAATTTAGAAAGTTCCAACTCTCATCACCTGAATGGTGTTCGGGCAAAGCTGTTAAGTATATAATTACCACATTATAAAAGTCACTTTTAGAACTTGCAAATTAAAAACTTATTTCATGCAAGATTAAAATTGGAAATGGGATTTAAAAAAAAAAGAAAAAACATTAAATAGTAGTTTGCAATTTACAAATACTCGACTAGGACCATAGTTTCGGGGAGGGTTTTATCAAATATATATTTCTCGTGAAATCTATAAAGTCAATAAAATTTGATTTCCTGTTCTATATTCTGTTGATTTTTGTTGCAATAGATGTTAAAAGGGTATTACCATTAAAGAAGTTAAAAAATGACTCATCTTTTCAATGAAGGACAAAAAAAATCTGGATGAGTTCACTCATTTTTGCGCTTTCGTAGGAATACTTTTGAAATTTCTGTCTTGCGACACTAATAAGATATGTTAAGTATAGAGTTTGGTACTTACAAGTTTGAGGATTTTGGTGTTTTTTTTAGTGGTATTAAAAATTCGAAGGGAAAGGTGCATTGTAAAGAAATTATGTTAAAATTTTTACAATAAAAATAAATACCGCTGAAAAAACATTTAATTTGTACACTTATTCAATTTGGATAATTTCATTTTTCAAATGTAGATTCAAAGTTTTTTCAAAAAATTAAAATAAAATAGCAACAGTAATTTTTTCAGCGAGAAACTATGAGAAGCATTTTTGCAATAGTTTTGAAAAATTTCGGAGGGGTTTTTGAACCTTAAAAATCCACCCCTTAAATACGGCCCTACCCTCATTCGAACATATCGCGCTCTTATTGTCTCCCAAAACGTTTTGTTTGAAAAACCATGATGCTTCAATTTTTACATTACAGAAAACAAGAAAACGTTATATTTCTCAGAAGAAGTATTTTCTTCAGTTTTCAATGAATGCACGAAACCGCCATATTTTCCGTACGCTGCAACATTTAATTTGTATTCCTCCACAAAATATTTTATTTTTATTTTTTTTATTTTTTTGGTAAGTACACATGTCATTAGTTTGTATCTAAATTGAATCGCTATTTTTTATGCCGTCAGTTACTTCGCGTTTCCGTGCTGTTTTGATGTCTCTCGAAAAGCGCGATATAGCGAGGGGTTACTGTAACTTAATTCTTCCAAAAAAAACTAGGCACTCAACATACTTCAATAAGACTTAATATAAATGTGCAAAATTTGTTTTTAACATATTTAATTTTCTTACTTTCAGAAAGTCTGTTGACGGATGCTGTTTCCCTTTGCTCTTCAGCTGAAGCTCGCTGCATAGAAGGGCTCGAGAATCCAGACAAGGCGAATAAAGAAAATAAAAACACTTCAAACGCCATGCCCTGCTCTCGAGCGAATTTTTAGTCTTGAAGAGCTCTTGGGAGGTCACGAACTTGCCTTTTCCATCCAAGAAGGGATTGTATTACCAACAGCCCTTCGTGATCATTTCAGAGGGTACTCTGTAGTAGCCTCTGGACTAAACACTAAGACGACAAGCATATGCATGAAGGCGCAGTCCGTCCACCAACTTGTTTCTGGTTTTCTTTAGATATACTATACAAAGACTTGCTTCATCCTATTGGAAAAGTTACTGATCATCCATCTATGTGCCAAAAGCAAATCTCAGCGTTACTGTAATAAAAAAGAGTACACAATTAATGCTATTATGATTGTTTTGTTAAATACAAGTTCAAGACATCAGTTTGATCAGCTTAAAAAATATACGCCGATTTAATTAATAAAAGTATATGTGATATATGTCAAACTGTGAACAATTCTACATAAACGGTTAACGCATAATCAGCAGCATTTCTCACCAACACCAAAGTTTCTTTCCTTTAATAAGCATTTATAAGAAGTTACACACTAATGCATTCATATAATTTGTTGGAACATCTGCAACTATTAACCCATTTTGGATAACGTGAACAACATTTTTATACGATCATTAAAATATTTTTTTAGTATGGTAAATAATATTTTTAAAAATCGTTTAAAACGAAAAGCATAAAATATTTTTGAAAATGAACCCAATGAGTAATCTTTCAAAACAGACTACCGAAACATTATTTACACGACTTAATAATCTTCACGTTTTTTTTCCTATCTCAACATGTCTTTCTCGTGAAACTATTACCCGGCTTTAATAAAGTCTAGAATTTCACGGAGAGGTTTTGCTGCCCATTAAACTCGGGAAAATTCTTGCTAAAATGACAAGTTATGTTCAATTACCTGAAAATAACCGAGACAGCGCCTCTTGAATGTAGCCTAAACAATGCGGCAACACACTTACTTCCACAAACATTTCAACCTTCGACGATATCGGCGCTCTAAATGACACGAATGACAGTCATTTGCAAATATTCATCCCAATTTATTCTTCGTAACAGGTACCTTACATTACGATGGAATAAGACAACTTTGGCGGTGCAGAGTATCATTATTCATGTTTTCAAGAAAGCAACGGTTGATGAAAGATTCACAAAATATGCACAATGGATTCATTATTTACAATTCTTGCTTCATAATACAAATACTTGAGCTAGAAATCTGTTGTTTATTTATTATTATTATTTTTTAAGTGTAATTGATTTAAAATGAAAAATTTGTGATGCTTATTATAAATTATTTGCGACTTACACTCCGAAATGAGAACCATCACCAAAAAATAAGTAACAATAATTCACATCAATAGAACTGCAACACAAAGAAAGATTTTTTTTCTTTCATTATTTAAATTTATTTTTCATTTTTAATATTGTGTAAAAAATATTCAACATTAGCTTGTATGGGACGGATTTTCTCCTCTTGAATTTGTGAGGAAAAGAAATACATTTTTAGTCACACAACTTCCAAAACTTATTCCCTAACCCCGCAGACATCGGCTCCAGAACCGCCCCCGGTTGAAGTTACCTCATGCAACAGTCAGATAATTTTACTTTCTTCACGAGATTTGCGGATGACTGAAACTGAAGTCTCCTTCGAAGTTAAATTTTCGCTGAGTGTAGATTTTGATTATTTTTGAAAAATTCTCGAATAGTAACTTGAAGCAATTGAAGCAATCTAAATTAAAATTGCTTTTATTGGAATATACGGCATTCTTCTTATCGTCACGCATCTTGAATACCAAAGTTTGGAGTTTCCCCAAGATCCTGGGTTTTTGGATTCATCGGATTTTGTTTAGAAATCTCAGGTTTTGGGTTTTACTGATGAAAAAGGTACATTGTATAAATATTTTAACAATAAAACAATGTTTTCATTAAATTTTAGTGATTCGGCTAAGAAATCTAGAATGGAATTTCTCTTATGAACATACCGTTAAGAAAATTGCGTTTGAAATGGGGGGGGGGGGGGGGAACTACCTCGTTCAGTCTCTAAATGTAATTCCTCTCTGTATACTCCTCCGTCTCAGCCTTGTATTATCTAAAAATTGTATCAAGTCATTAATAAAACCTTTTTTAGGGTGCAAGACTTTTTTCACACAATTTTTAAAAAGAAATTGTTCTAAGAAATAATTATGCAAATACAGATTTTAGAATTTATTATCACATTTTTTTTACATTATCATTTTTTTTAAATTAATAATCGACGAGTTACTATCACAGCAATTACAAAATTAAAAAATAATAATTTTAATTATTAGTTACATTATCTTTGGTTCTTAATGGCGTAGTTTATATACAGGTAAGGACCTACTCCTAAAAGGAAATTCTGGCTGTGCTAGTATTATATCTTTGGTACCATACTAATTTTTTTTTTTTTTTTAATTTCTCTTGAATAATATTGTGTTTTGATTAAATTGTCTACTTAGATGTACTATTACATCGATAGATTAGATGTTATAAAGTTATGCCGTGTCACAATTCGAATCAAAAAACAACCGTTCCAGTTCGGGCTTTCGCTCATCACTTCACTATTTTGATTAATACTTCATTAGACATATGCCGACTCTAAATGTTTCAAACTTGTTCCCAAATGTTAAAACAGACAAATTAAATAATTTGGGGGTAAGCAATAATGATTACACTTAAAAAATAAAGAGAAAATTTTCATAAGCGGTTTTATGCCTTTCAATATTAATAGCTTGATGAGAGAAGAGGGAAAAAACTGCGCTCAATTTCTAGAATAGTACACTCTAACTGAAGGAAACTGAGGCAGACTGAAAACCACTTTCGAAGTTGGAAATAAGTTTTTTTTTTTTTAAACATCCTTCGAATTATTGTACAGCGAGTCACTCCTTCCAACTTTTTCAGACCCAAGAAGCTCCGAGACTTCGAGTCAGATATCTTTTTTGCCTCATTATAGTTATTAGCGAAGCATCGTCCAGAAGGAGAGATGCTCAAAAGAGCCTCTTAATGGATAAATAATTTCAGAAAGTTCGTAAAGTGGGAAATAATAATGACGATAGATGGCGCAGCGAAAAAAATGAAACAACGTGAGAAGTGGCGGGACGTGTTTCGCCCAAAGGTTTGACCTAATGGTGCAGAATTAGAAAGGAATACGGCGAAACTTAGGCTCGATATTAAAATTGCAAGGAGAGGGAGTTCCACTACCCCACACTCTTGAATGCAGTAATAAGGCGGCAGAGTTGGAATATTATAGGTTTATGAAATTCGACGACTTTTTGCTCCATGATGGACAATACTTTTCTGACGTTCCATATGAAGGCCTTTTTCCCTGGCGCACATTCCATTACATTTTTCTCTTGGACTGTCGAGTGCGGAATATTATACTCATTTTAAATAACATAAGTTTCGTCAGTTTTTTTTTATCTTCTGGAGGACAAGAGTTAACGACAAATCGTATGAAAAAAAACTTTTAATCCGGTTGCAAGCGTTAACAGTCTCTTATTTTGAAATGATTCTAATAGCTGGAAACGTATGAAGTATTAGTAACTGATGAAAATTGTCTGCCCAAGCTAGCCGTAAAAGTTTTTTGGACACATCATCAAGCACTCGCATGTGATCTCATAACATTCGACTTAGGTCTTATTTAAATTTGTCCTAACTTTTCAAGGTACACATTTCCAGCAATAAAACTTATTTGTTTAAGATTATTTAATAGTAAAAATACGCATCTGAGAAACTTATATCAATTATGTTCAACAATTAATTGCTTGCAACTCATTATTATTCTGTTTTGAAGATTAAAGCAGGGCTCACGCATAGCGAAGCCTTCTAAAACATTTCTGCTACTTAAATGTTACAGCAAGTCATTTTGTAGACACATTTTTTTGGTAGCATTTAATTGTTTCATTATCACAGCGTATATAAATATATACAAAAAATGATTCTGGGTGATAACACGGTTTTATATTACTTTAAATCATTGAAACACTCACAATTTTTTTGATTTGCATCTTATTACGATTGCAAACTAAATACCTTTTTAGAAAAAAAAAATGTTATGGACATTTTGTACAGGGTGAGCACAAATGATAAGACAAAATTAAAAAAAAAACATTTCCGAAATTACTACACAAATAAGTGATTTATGAACGTAAAGAAAAATATGTGGATGCACTTTCATTATTTACATACATTATTCTTTCACTGAGATTGTTATGTTTTTAACCATAAAATGTTTCAGGAATATAATGTACGAATCAAAATTAATAATATTCTAGATTAAAAATAATTTCTTGATTAATTATAATGAAATATAAAATTTGTTAATATAAGTAGCTAGTTCAGCATCTTTTTAAAACTTTCTAAATTCAAAGAGCATGGATGTTATGCAAGCGTATCAATCAAATTTAGTTTCATTTAAAAAAGAAAGCTAGATTTGGTGATACGTTCCTAAAAATTTATTCATGCTTTACCACACAATACTATAAAATACCCAAAAACGAGCAGTCGGAGGCATGCCAACTAGAGGAGTATGCGTTAAGCATGAAACGAAAAAAAGTTATTTAGTTTTAATACAATTGTATCAACAATACATGTTAAAAGGGCATTTCGTTCTCAAAAGTTTAAAAACTAAGTAAATTTGATACTTAGTAAAATTCTCTGGTTGCCTTTTAAACACCTTCATGAAATGCAGTGATTTTTCATAATTCATATAGTTGATCCAAATGAAAAATATAAGCATTTTGGGGCAAAAAAAAAAAAAAAAAATGCATGCATACAACTTAAGTAGGATAAAATACACTAAGACATTTCACTAAAATTAAAAACAGCCGCCTTTTCATTTGCTTTAACCTTTTGCACTGATGCTCCAAAATGTCAAGCCCGAGTATTACTCGGGGTAATTTTTTGTCCTCTCCAGAGATATATTCGGGTATAACAGTACGACGCACTCTACAAAAAATTACCTTTCAGTAATACTTGGGACTTGGGTATGACAGTTAAAAGGTTAATTGGGCTAAATAACAGCATCTTCAGCTGAATTTCTGTTGCTAAACCAATAGCAGCAAAGATACTTACTCAAATTCAGTTCGCCTCCAAAATTGAGAGGCATTGCGAACCTTGTTATCATTTGGCAAGTGTCCCGCTTTACAATGGCAAGATTATCACTACAGAACAGGAACAATAAACAATGAGTGACAACCGCATTTCCTCACTGAAATGGTCTTTGAAGAAGAGGCAGGCGTAACTGTATATCCCTTCCATCCACGGTACATACCACACACATGTGAACCACGTGTGCACACAACTCCGAGTGAGGGCACAGATGTTGTTTACCGTCTCTCGGCGGGGGATCGGTCCAGGGGGGGGGAGGTGCAACTTCTCCCACAGAAGGGCTTTTCTTCCATTTTTTTTTTCCTCCCTCCGATAATTATTCCGCATTTGCAGAGTGGTCGTGGAATATCCATCAGAAACCGGATATTGCCCATAAATGAATGATGGCCATATCTCAAGATTTAGGTTCGGTATCTGCTAATGGAATATCCTGACGGCTGGTTGGGAACACCAAAAAGATTAGTCTTCAAGCTGAAAAGCGCTTTTCTATATGCTTTTAGTTGAATGTTTGCCTTGTACATAATTTAAGACCTCGAACGGAAATAATCTAATTGCTATAAGTAGAAACCAAAATAGAATACCTGTACAAAAAAAAAAAAAAAAAAAACAAGAGCAGAGTAGCCTCAATTTAACGAATGCTAATTCGCCAAAAAGATGATTTTTTAAACCGAAATCTTAAGAATTCGTTTTAACCTAAAAGTAAAAAAACACAACGTATTTTACACGACTTCCAGAGGATTTTTTTTTTTTTAATTTATAGCTCTGAAACTATTTTCAGAGATAAAAATGTCTCGCACCATGCTTTAGAATTTTACAGAATTTTAAAACTGAAAAAGGATTTAATTTTAAAAACCTTTGAACGATTATTTTTTGCCTGAAAAATGTAATACCATTTCCTGTTAAAATGTTCGCATAAAATTTCTGATGAACATAAAAGTTCTAATAAGTAACTGAATGGCTGATAGGGGAAGTACTGAAGACTGAGTAAGCATTCTAAATGAAAAAGTGAAATTCCAAGCACAGGAAGTGAAACATTCTTCAGCTTATACTACAAAAAATTCACCATTGTACTGCAAATAAAATCTACTGTTATGTGAGGGGGATATAACTGTTCTTATGGATAACTAGCATATGATGATTTGTAATATGAGCTGAAACGAAGAGCTCAGTCTCAGGGGTCATCCCATAACCCCTTCTCTTTGTGCCTCTGCTACTGATAAATTGATAAATATCAACATCTTGATGATTGAGCCCAATGAAAATCTTAACACGAGTAAGAAAACTCTTACTACTTGAGGGAAAGATGATTATGAATGGGACAAAAAATCTCATGCTTGAATGATACCATCCAATGAGTCAGTGAGAAGTACTTAAATATGAGTGCTAGTCAAAGAAAAAGCAATAGAAATATTGGTATAATAATGGAATTGGGTCCCAATCACTACGGGAAAGTTTAAATCGTAGAAAGGACAGTACATTTGAGAAATAAGTCCTGTGAGAGAAAAGTAACATCCTTATCCCTCAGTTATCAAAATTAAAAAAAAAAAAAGTGATGACAAAGCGAAAACTCTTTCCGGCGGGGGGGGGGGGTTGGCGGAAAGAAACATGAAAAGAACAAATTGAATAATCCTAATTTACAGAGTGCCTTCACATCAAAACACTGATATTTTATCCCACGACCTTCCTCGAATTTGCGCATCCCTCATGTCTCTTCTAATTTTTTCAAAATAGGGGAAATGCAAAGCAACATTCAACTAACACAAGCGAATAAAAACTGAAAGCATCCGGAAGTGTGTTTCCTTAATCTATCACTCCTTTTTTCAAATGACACCGTTCGTGACGGTCAGGCGCGGAGTTAAAAAACAAACAGTAGAACTCAATAATTAAAAGAAAAATAGCAGAAACAAAAGAAATTCTAAGCAATAAAAATCCAATTGATCGGAAGGAAAATTTGAAGGAATAGGGGAAAAAAAAAAACTTCCCAATAGCAAAGGTAGCTGAAGGCAAGGTCTCTGACCAGGTTTCCACAACGGTCGCAAAATGCGGAAATACTATCTAAATTGCGAAAATGAAGTAAGGTCATTTTCGCTTTTCTACTCCAATATAATACGAGAACAAAAAACAATGCACTGTCTAAGAGAGAAAGCTAGAATGGTGATATCTAACTTAATCTTATATAAGTCATAGGTATAAAATGCTATCAAATTCAACACTATATTGCCTTATTGGGCATAAAATCTCTTCAATAAATGCAATATTAACTATTTTAAAAAACTTGTGTTCTTTTAATGTGAATTACAATTCTAAATTTATAACTTTAAATTTAAAAAAATGTTACCTACTATGAATTTATTTCTTTCAAGATGTCAAGGCTGAATTTTGAATTTAGCTTCAACAGGAGATGAAATGCACAGTGGAAGTTAGAAAGACAGTAAACATATTCACTATTTATTAACCTTTGGCATTTTGATAAACCCTTTTCTCCTACTTTAGCTTTTTTGCTAAAAAACTTTCAAACTTAGCTTTAAAGCTTGGACCAGGGTGCTACTGCTATAAAACTTGGCATGGATAATAGACATCAAATCGGAGGATTCATATTCTGATCAACTATTTGCATGCCAAGATTTGTTTTTTATTTCTCATGCCGGAAACAACCGCTTTAATGAAAACC
This sequence comes from Uloborus plumipes, assembly GCA_038373865.1. Classification (NCBI taxonomy): domain Eukaryota; kingdom Metazoa; phylum Arthropoda; class Arachnida; order Araneae; family Uloboridae; genus Uloborus; species Uloborus plumipes. The sequence continues at coordinate 19,726 of JAXGGA010007442.1, forward strand.
TCTCCTGATTGACATTAACTTCATTTCTCAGCCGTGCAAAAAACAAAAAACCAACGAGACGACGGCACGCGAATCCATCCCTTTCTGAGCTTTTATTTCCATAGACAAACGGGGTAATAGGCTCTTAAAAAATTCACTATTCCCACTGTTATTACCCATGCGAAAATGAAGAAACTGAGCTCCCCACTTATGTCCAGCGGCTTCGTCATTTGGGAATGCGTCGCAAACAGTAATTGAGATTCGCTTATTTGTTTGTCCAGGTGGTTAAAAATGCATATGTTGGAGCGTTTAAGAAATGCTGTTGGCAACGGATGTTTCGCATTTCTGGTAAGGTGCGAGTGCATATACATAATCAAGCACAACCAAATGCTATATATGTGTTATCGAATCAGTTTGAAAGCTTTTTACCGTCTAGTTAGAATCAAATTTCATGATTCAAATGAGGAAAATTCATTCATTGCTTAACCAAATTGAAAAATGCTCATGATAGATCCTACCGCAAAAGAAGCATTTTATCGAGTTCAAATACATATGTATTTTTATCAGCCTTATGCAATTGACAACAATACGGCATTCCAAAGATGTGTTCAAAAAACAGTTGCGTACATAGACTTAGGTGCGCCCCCCCTCCGCAATATATATATATATATATATTTCAGAGTTTTGGATAATTATTCGGATTTTTGATTTCGTTGGGGGAAGCTCCGCCCAACTAATTACTAATGATTTTTTTCCTTTGAAAAAAGTGAAGGTACGCTAATATTTTAACCGTGATCTAACAACAACAAATGTAAAATATTGCATTTATTGTTGGGAAAAATAAAGAAACAAATCTATAAGAAAAAGCAATCGCCGAGAAAGTTGAAATTGCAAGATATGTTAAATTCCTGCCAATAATTAATATGCATGCCAAATTGAAACAAAAACTTTTATCTGAAGATTCATGTATATTTTACTCAAGAAAAATTGCGATTTTTCTTTGCGGTAATAAGAGAGCAATAGAGTTTCCACCACGGAACCACAGAGTTTCTAAACCTGTCTATGACTTCCATTATTCTAATCAGATTACAGAACCTTGGAAATATACTATAGTTCACGAGTGGCTCTATTCCTACAGGCAGATTTTAGAAACGATTTCTAGGACGACACTTTAAGAAAACAAGTTCTCTAATTTGTTTGAAGTGAGGAAAAATCGAAATTGTAAAACACAGCCAATTATGATTATTTCACATACATTGTACACAACGCAAATGGCTCAATACTCTCTCGGACTACGAGTGCTAAAATGCCGGACTAACAAATGAATTAGTTTGGTGTATTTGGTAGAATAGATGGATGAATTTTCCGAGGACAAATTGAGAAACTCACATCTTCTAGCTTTAAAAATGAGCGACTTTTTGAAAATAATTCCAACATCTAATTGGTGGGGTTTTTCTGCGAAAGTCACAGGGTTGATATGATTTCAAAGAGTACGTGGCATTTTGTAACGAGAGCCAGTAAATAACTGAACATTCTTTTTCATTTTATTGACGTGGTTCATCTTTCGTGTGTTTCTACTTTTGCAATTCGTTAATTACGTAACGCATGAACAATTAGGAAAGGGATGACGCATTTTCCCTGCATGACAACTAAAAATATTTCATTCCAGAAAAGTCGTTTCTTGTCCTGTCGAGTGTCAGAACCTCCAGTTTTTTTTCCCCCTTCTCTGTCTCTCCCTTCTCTTTCATACTATTCCGAAACCGGCCGATCACATATCAACGGTGTGCCGCTAAAATACGTGTTGAGTGCAGCCGAGAAAAGAAAAAAGAAAATATATAAAAAAGATAAGAACAAAAGCAGGCGGCGCTGGCGAATCAGACCTTTCAATCGATGTTGCCCAAGATCGATTGGCGAGCGAGAGATGGCGCCAAGCATTTCTTCAGAAATAAGTTCTGGGGTGGCAGAACGGAAAGAGACGCGGCCGAATGCGTCAGAAAGAGCGCGGAAAGAAGGCTCTGACGCGGCCGCAACGGAACGGAACGATGCGGCGGTCATTTGCCGACAAGAGAGCTTCGTCATCCAACTTGCTCTCCGCCTAAGTAACGGAGAGCATACTTCCTGGTTTAGGGAACTGCTCCTCCGTATCTTCCCAGTGATCTCTGGACAACATAATGATACTTCTCAGTGCTTCTGGTAGATATTTTTGAGCTAGTATGACGCTAACAATCGTGATACTTCATTCCAACTGTTCACTTAAAACATGGGTGGCAATTAATGACATTTCTTTGCAATTTTCGACTACCTCGATATCTAGAACCGGTATATTTCTTGCTGTCAATCGGAAAATTTTTTCGTTTCTTTACACGAAAATCATTAATTCTACCACAACATGACTTTGACACTGATAAAATTCTTTTATCAAGCTTACGGTGTATAAAAACACATTCTGGATTTAAGAACTGCTTCTCTTCTCGTTTTTCCCTTGAATCTTCCCAGTACGGACCTATGTGGGAGCAAGCTGGGGCTATAGCCCTATTTCTCCCCCCCCCCTCTTTTACCTAGTGCATGAAACCAGCGCCATGAAACTCCGTACAAAAACTTGAAAGAAGATGAGTACAACAGGCGGCAGTTTCAGTTTTTTGCCTCGTCTCAGAGAAATCGATGATCCCGTCACTGACTTTTTCTAGTCCTTCCCGGATAACATAATGAAATTACTGGTGATTAGTTTTAGTAATAAACTATTAAACTAACATGATGCGAACAATCGTAATGTTAACCCAATCGCATCATACAGAAAAGTGATAAATTTGTTCTTATCACCACTTTATTCACCGTTTTTTGAATCTAATATTTACTTAAAGAATGAGCGCATATATGCGCTCTGGTGATAATAACCAGGCAATGTGCGATTATGATGCAAATGTTTTAATCAAGGTTACTTGGCAAATAAAACATGCATTCTGTATTTAGAAACTTTCTTTTCTACTCGTCATATTTCCTTGAATTTTCCTAGTTATTCACGGACAGTACAGAGAAACTAACGGTAGTGTTATTTTTAAAGTAACAAATTTTTGAGGTTATATAACGTAAGCAACTAATATAGTTAACTCGATACTAATATAGTTAACAGCATTAAAACACACATCCCGGATTCGGGAATTACTTCTCAACATCTGGAATCTCCCTATAGTCATCCCCGGACAACATAATGAAACAGCTGGTAGTGTTATTTAAGTTAAATTGTTAAATTTACATGACCCAGACAATCCTGATATTAAGTACGTCTTCTCTGTTCTCGAAGTAATGTAGTTTTTTTTCTTTTCTTCAGATGTTCTTAAGTTTCCGTAGGGTTTAATTTGAATGGAAGTTCTGCTAAATTCAGCTGATGTGAAACAATATAAAATGAAAGTAAATTGTTTTCACAAAGTAATACCCAAAGATAAATTCCCATATTTTGCAATACCGGAACGCGAAGGATAAACAGCTGAATCCCGAATCGACGATTACGAGCTCGGTTATGGTTCAATCGTTCAATCTGGTGATTGAGCCAATTGCTTCCCAAATCGATTAGTTCCACTGCTAGAAAAAAAATCTTTATTTAGCTCTATAAGTGCTGCATTAAGGTGATCAAAGTATGTGTATTAGTTATCTCTATTTCTGTTTCTGTTATGGGGACTTAATGGCTTCGACAATGTGATGCTTCAGTAGCAACATAAGACACACGCTTTCTTCAGGTTCAAAGAAGAATCGTGCACGAATATTTAGTTTGCAACAAGAAGTTCAACGAATTGTTGCATAGGTGATACATTAAATTAATAAAAAAACTGAATGTAATAATCAAAATTAAAGCGTTCAAATACATTGTCTAAGAAGGAAAACTTATCACCACTAAATCAAGTTGTACGAGTCACGGGCGCAGGCAATATTGGTTATCCTAATATGACAATTTTCATACATGCAAAGGCTTGTTAACGCCAATTAATGCAAATTTAGAAGTATATTTTTAAAAATTGCAGAAGAAATACCTTAAAATGCAGAAGATTTTACGCGACATCAAATTGTTACGAATGTTTAAAGGAATCAAACGTAAATTTAAAACTAAGCATTAAAAAATTAAGTATTACATATATTAAATATATATACAGTTTTTTTATTTTCATTATAAAACACAGTATTATAAATTAAGAATACTTTAAATAACTTTATATATTATTGATATCATAAGTATTAAAAACAGATAATTCTACAATTTTATCATCTTTTATGAAACATTATACAGTAATCTTATGTAGCATAAAACGAACTGGTATTTACTCCAAATTAATTTATGATAAATTAATTTGGAGTAAATACCAGTTCGTAAAATAAATATGACATTTATTTCTTGTTCAAAGAAGCAGTGGTTGCATTTTCAAAAACACTTTTGAGAACTATTTCATAACCTTTTTTTCTATCTGCAGATTGTTTTTCAACTTTTAATTTCATCAGATATTGATGAACGAAAAAGTATTCAATTTTGAGGAGTGAAAACACTCTTCTGGAAATTTTCTTTTGCAAACAAAGTTACTACAGGTATTAAAAAAAAATACAACTCAACAGTAACGCGTATCTTTTGCTATAAGTTTCAACAATATTTAAATTTATCTATTGGAGTTTTTTATACTAAAATAAATCTTTGTGAAAAAAAAAAATAAATCCCAGTATAGTTTTTAAAAAGAGAAAGGAAAATATGACAACCTTCAAATTCAAAATTTTGGTTTCTATAGAACTTAAAGCTACAGCAGTAAAGTAAAAAAAAATAGTTTTTTTCCATTTTGGCTTTAAAAAAAAGGGACTTTTTTGAGGACTAGTTAAATTTTTCACGAACTGTGACAGCCTACCGACCAGTGTTTGAGAATATTTGGTTTAACGTTGCTTCGGACTATTAATACGCCTATAACTACAGAAAAATCTATCTTTTCTAACCAGTGCTGCACAGGGCCTGATTAAAAAAGTACAAGGCCCTAGGCCGAATACCTTTTTGGGGCCCCCTGTAGTCAGGCTCTACAATTTTAGGCATTGGAGAAAACAATTTTAGCCATTGACAACAGCAATTTCATCCATTTGGGGGCCCCTAAATTGTAGGGGGCCCTAGGCCACGGTCTAGTTGGCCTATTCAGTAATCAGGCCCTGGTGCTGCAGAATCAAAGGTAAAATAACTCTTCCGACTCCTCTCAGGGCCCGATCAAGCCAAGATTATGACCATGTCCTATAAAAATTTGGTGCTCTTCTCACTAGAAAAAATGCTCATTTTTTAATGTTTCCGGGAAAAAAAAAGAATAATGGTATCATGTTTTAGCACTTTTGAAATTGCGGTGCCCAGGTCTACGGACATAGGATCATGCGTTACTCGTGCCTTGCCGAATGCTTTTCTGCGACCTCCTTCTTACTACTAGTTAAGAAGCAAAAAAAAAAAAAAAAAAATGGTGTGATCTCCTATTGTCCCTCATTGCTAACAAAGAGGCGATACATCTCTTTCAGAACCACTGACCTACACTGCACCCCACAAAAAAATCGAATCTCTTTGTATTTACAAGCTCGTCAACAGCACTCGCAAGCAAAACAATGAAAAGTTTCTCGTATAGACGAAACTTCCCAACACAACATTCCTTTTTTTTTTCCATTAAACAAAAAGGAGAAACGGCAAATCCTTCTTATACAGAGCAAAGCCTACTTAATGGGTTCCTGTTATGCAAATTTTCACAAAATTCGATTTCGGAGCCGCGGTCGATAACAATAACGCTCCGGATTGGTGGATCGGCTCGAACGACAACTCCCTCTCTTCGAGGACGTCTCAACCCCCCAAGCAGTCGATCGCGCTGCAGACACACCTATTCCCTTCCGAACATTAAAATTATAAGTAGCGAACTCATATAGAGTCCAGCGATAAAAACCGAGATCCTGAGTCGATGTCCTTCTAGAAATAGAATTATTTTCGTTTATGAAAGCCGAGAAGTATTCTAGGAATGCAGTAAAGCATACAATCGAAGAAAAGCTCTTATACGAACGCACTGAGAATGAGTGTGGCATTAATTTTTATACTAATAACTTAAAGATTAGGTTCGAAAAACGGTATCAGTATTTTCTACTGCTCCCAAATAGCTATTACTAATTCTATGTATTATGTGTGATTCAACTATATATTTAGCAGTAATGAGTATTGGTGCAACAACAATTTTATTTTTCTCCTAGAATACATAATGAAACTTTAAATATATTGCTGCAATAAAAAAATTGAAGCATTCATTTAAACTTAATTATCGGCTATGCACATGCTTTCTAATATCACTCCTTATTCAGGACCAGTCAGTACCATTGGTACGCAATTTTTGTTACTAGTAAAGTGAATGTGAGATTGGGTCGCAACATTTTTATTGAATTTTTTGTGCTCCTCAAAATTCCTTTTTTTAAATGGTAAAACCATTGTAATTTGTAATTCAAATTCAGTTCGCAAATTTGGCTTATTTTAAAGCACATTTAATCCAAAAAATGTAACAACATTTTCTTTATACCTATTTATTACTTAAATGAGAAAACTTTCACTGGTGTAACAATAAAGAGCAAGTGAGTGCAGCCTTGATTAAAATCAGTTTCCATTGATCTAATTGGTTTTTTTTCTTTTTCATTTCTAAATGTTTTATCTACCTTATTTTTGAATATATTACCACTTAACAAAAATAGTTCAAGTACGTTCGAGCAAAATTGCAGCTTCAAAGAACTATAAAGACTCCTAAAATTATTTACCTAAAGAATAAAAATAAAAAAATAAAAATACATTTCAGGATCATAAAGGACCAAACAACGTGCTGACTACTGACATTTAAGAATTTCTCAACAGGTTGTTTTAAAGTTTTATACATCCTGAATTCTGTGGAGTGCAAATGAAAACAATTGAAAGCCTGGATCCTTTTACATGAAAACAGCGTTCTAAAAATATAAAACTTTTCGAAGCTATAAAGTTTTCAAAATGAAACAAAATGTCATATTATATTCCGTAAACTATGCAGTTAAGTTTTGGGAAAGCAAAATGGGGAGAATTTGAACCTCCGGTAGTACCTTGTGAACTACAACTTTTTAACTCTTGATCTTCAATTTTGTAGTATTCGAAATTTATAGCATTAGAAATTTGTAGTGCGTCATTCCCGATTTCTTAATTATCTGTACTCAAACACATGGTCCACATTAAACTCGAGCTTATTAATGTTGAAATGCAGTTGGGAAACGGACTCGAGGTTTAAAAAAATAAGCATGAAAAATTAGACACCATAGTTACAGTTCGCTACAATTCAATCTGAAATTATTCATCATCGTACTACTAGGTTAAAAAATAATATAAATATTAACGATGTAAAGCATCAATTACATAATTTCCTTCTTTAAATAAACATATAGTTCTAATTATTTCCTGTAATTATCGGGAGAAAATTAGACGACAAATACATTAATTGTTACTGAGTACACTGGCAAAAAAATGAACTGTTGTTTTTACAGTAAAATACTGGAAGCCATGGGTTCCAATTTAAAACTAAAAAACACAGTAATTAACTGCAAAACTAGCAATTTTACAGTTTCTTACTGTAAAGTTAGAAATTTTATAGTTTATAATTTCCGTAAAATTTAGCTGTATTGTACTGCAAAAACAACAGTATAATACTGGCAGCAGAGGCTCCAGTTTAAAACTGTAAAATGCACGGTAATAAACTACAAAATTAGCATTATTGCTGCAAAATAAGCAATTTCACAGTTCAGTGCTGTAAGATGAGAATTTTCAGTTTATTGCTGCAAAATTAGCAATTTATACAGTTTATTACTATAAAACTAGCTGAATTATACTGTAAAAACAACATTATTTTAACAGTGTACTAATAAGAAAAAAAAATAATGACTTCAAATTCCTATACATTTCAGATAAAAATATAAGTTTCAACACCGACAGATACCCATGTGCTTCCAAACACCGAAACCATCTCCAAATCGAGTTCCTCAGCAGAACAAATCGTGAGCCAACAAACTCTCTCACCTCACATCTCTTCAACAAAACTAAAACCCAACACCTCTTACAACCACCCCACCAAACCAACACCACACAACCCACCCCCCCACCAACCCACAAACCACCAACCAACCCACACCCACCAAACCAACCCCCCCAACACCCCCACACCCCCCCCCCCCCCCCCCACACCCACACCCCCCCCCCCCCCCCCCCCCCCCCCCCCCACCCCCCAACCCACACCACACCCCACACAAAAACCACCACCCCCACCCACCACTCCCCCCCCCCCCCCCCCCCACCCCCCCCCACCCCACCCCACACCCCCCCCCCCCCCCCACACCCCCCCACCCACACCACACACCACACCCACCCCCCCCCCCACCACCCACCACCCACCCCCCCCCCCCCAACACACACACACACTCCAACACTCCCCCACACCCCCACCCCCCCCCCCCCCACACCCCCCCCCCTACACCACCACACACCCACACACACCCCACCCCCACCCCCCACCCCCCACCACACAACCACACCCCCACACCACCACCCCCACCCACCCCCAACCCCACACCACCCCCCCACCCACCCACACCCCACCCCCCCACCCACCCCCCCCACCCACCACCCCACCCCCACCCAACACCACCCCCACACCCCACACCCCCACACCCACAACCACCCACCACCCACCCCACACCCACACCCCCACCCACACCACCCCACCCACCCCACCCCCCACCACCCCCACCCCCACCACACCAACCCCACCCCCACACCACCCCACACCCACCACCCACAACCCCCCCAACCCCACACCCACCCAACACCACCCCCCAACACCCACCCACCCCACACCCACACCCCCCCAACCCCACCAACACCCCCCCCACACCACCCCCCCACACCCCAACCCCCCCCCACCCACCCCCACCCCCCCAACACCACAACCCCCACCCCAACCACCCCACCAACACCACCCACCACACCCACCCCACCAACACCCACAACCCCCACCCACACCCCACACACCACCCACCCACACCCCCCACCAACCCCACCCCCAACCACACAAACCCCACACCCACCCACCACCCACTCACTACCAACCCCCACCAAACACCCACCCCCACCACACCCCATCCCACACCTCACCCCACACAACATAACTCAAAACCCCTCCACAACACCCCCACAACCCATAACCCAACCCTCAACCAACACCTAACGAACACCCCCCCCATACTAACACAATCCCCCACCCCAACACCACCAACCAACACCCCCCACCCCCATACAACAACATACAACCACACACACCACCCTACACAATATCATACTACAGCCACACATACACACCCCCATCCACAACAACCACCCCCACACCTCAACCAAACACTACAGCAACAACACAACACCATCCACCTCCACACTCACCAACCCAACCACAAACATACACAAACAACACCATAACACATCAGTGTGTCCTCCACAACATGCAACAGTGATCTCGACTATCTGCTCGCCACAACAACTACTCCGTAGCCCTACCGCCTACCTCCATTCAGATCTTTAACTGAGATGTATGATATGTGGTGTGAGTGATATGTGTGTGTGTACTGTGCTAAGACAACTCCGTAAGTACCTCCTCCCTCCCCCCACTATCACAAATATAACACAATTACTCTATCCACCCCACTTCCTGTTGTCAGCTGTCTCATGGATATATCGCATATACCCTGACAGTCATACACAGCTCGCGAGTGCGCAACCCCCTCTGCTTCCAACCCATCATACCATCACACGTGTGTCGACAACCCTCTCTGATATAGATCTCGCTGTGACACCACTCAAAAAGTGATACTTAAATAGATTCGCACGTTATAACTGACACAAAGGCTCCAATCTACTATACACTCGACATCATTTGTCTTGTGTAACCTGTCAAAGACTAGAACATTTCCTCCCCCGCAGTACATCATGATGTCTGCGCTCTTTTCTGTGCTCTCGTGTCGTGATATGTTGATGCAGGAACAGAGTAGAGATCATGCTTTGAGTGGTGATTCAGAGTGCTGATATCCGGTGTGATGAGCTAGAGTAAGAGACGATCATCGGATGGCTCTCACGCACAGAGGTGGGTGCTCGTACGCGCTCTGTCGAAACCTATAGTGAATCGCATTGAACGACACTTGCTAAAGACCCACGTCCCCCACACTGTCTCTCGCGACACCCAGTGGTGTACGATATGGCATGATAGATCTTCGCGCGCGAGAGCAATCACACTCCACGAGTGAGAGCATAGCGTGGGTTAGGCAAGATCCTTCACTGTAGTAGTGAAATAGATACAAAGTAGCCGCATTCTCGAATGAGACTTTAGATTATGAATAGACTTGTGAGTACTGGGATCCCACAGTCCTCTGTAATTTTCATTTAAAGATTATGTGTTGTGGCGATAGAGCTAAGTGAGCTCGATATCTTGATAGAGACCTATGTTAGATCTACTATGGACGCATATCAAGACTCAAATGTGATGCTGTCTGATGGTCTATGCAGTGTGTGTTCACTCATCTTGCCGTTATGCGCCGCTCGTTCTCCTGCGTCCACATACCACGCTCTGAGACCGCTCCTCCCTAACAGAAGTTATACTCCTACCTCCTCTGGTGTGAGTATAGATAGTGTCTCAGAGTCGCTACTACCTTACAAGCGCGCATGATACCCAAGACACTAATCGAGCAGTGGGCACTCACCCGGCCGCCCCAGGACATCTTGAAAGAGATCTAGCCTCCGTGTCCCACAACACTACTACCCAAACACCAAACACAAAAAGGAACCTACGTCCAACACACCTTACAAAACCACCTCTGCTTTAACCGTGTTACACCTATGATAAACCATGCAACACACGGTTATGCTCTCATTCACACAAACTCATACTTGTATATTAATCCTCCACTCTAATAGTTATAAATGAGATAATTTTTTTAAAAAATAAAGAAAAAAAGGAAAAGAAATAGAAATGCACGCTATTTAGGTGCCCGTGTTCAAGGACTCGAATGATTACGCGTTAATTAAGCCCCGTCAATAAAACAATGAAGATGGCGACAAAACGAGAGGGGGAGACGTTTGATTTCAAAGCCATTGAAAAAAAAAAAAAAAACTATATGCGACTTACAAAACCGATTAAAGATGACCAGGTAGTTTTTTTACTGGTTCGGCCTTTACTTTGATATACATCATATTTATAATTCCCTTCATATTCTTGATACAAGTGTAATTAAATGGGTCTTTTCTCTTATTGTCTACCATAATCGCATCAACAAAAAACACCTCGAAATATTCCAGAAAACAGCATCAGTCCCAAGTTCCACAAAAGCACAATTCGATTAAAATTAAACCAAAAAAAAAAAAAAGGATCAGGATCCATTAGGAACGAAGTTGCACGCTGCGTAAATATTGGCTCACCTATTCACGCGTCATTAAGTTGCCATCAATTTCGATCTCCGTTTAAAAACACGCAGCGAGAGACGAGACGCACAAGTTCGGAAGTAATTAATCGAACCGAGTAAAAGGCCATCAGAATGCATTTTGACCCCATTCTGCGGACATCATTTTGAGCTTAAATCCTGAAGAATGCGAAGTGGATCGATTTTTAATGAAGTCCCTTGCCCAGAGAGACAAATGAGCTTTTCATTTCTCCCCTTCGTCAAAAACATTTTGCAGTAAACAAATACTGGGCGCCGGCTGTGAGGTTTCGGATTAACGAAATCGTCGGGTTATCGCGGTTTCATCTCTCAAATATGATTCATAGAAAGCTTGCAGAAAAATACAAAACACAGCAACAATAGCACAGGCTCTTCATTGGGGGGGGGGGGGGGGGGGGGGGGTAAAGAGATGTCAGTTGCCCCCCCCCCCCGGCTTTAGGAAAAAGCCGAACTCTCTACAAACTACAGTACCAACAAACCATCACCAAAAAGAAAAGTGAACCCTTGAAAGGCGGCTAAAAAAATAAGACAGCCTGATTTTTCTTATATCTACAAACAGTTATCTCGTTCATACCTAAATGTATATATATATTTCTTAAAGCTTTGTTGAACATCTGATTTCATGTGTAATGCCGAATAACTTATGAGAATAGTTTATTATTACATGGCTGTTTAAAATCATTTTGATTTCAGAGTAATACAGATATCTCGTTACACATTTCAAGGAGAATAAACCAGCTCAAGCCGGAATAAATATTAAACAGTAACAGTAATAGTTACGTATACTCAAGTTTATTCCACAAATCCAATGTTTGCTTGGGGATGCCTCCATTCAGCTACAGTCATTGAAGCAGCATCTGTAAAAACGTGGATTAATTATTTAACTGAAAAATATTCCATTTGTTTAAATAAAACTATTATTTTACGAAATAATGACTTTAAAAAGAAAAATATTATGTATGATGATATGTTATGCAAGACTCAACGTGATCTTCGAAAGAATGGAATAAATAACAAATACCATAACTGCCAACATTTGAATATGAAAATTCGGGAGACAAACGAAAATTAGAGAGCATTCGCATAAAAGGCAGAAGTTTGTGTGAAGAAGGGACTTATAAAACACAAGTAGGGATTAAATTAAGTGTATATAGAACCCGATATTCGGAAATTTTTACTTTTCTCGCAACAAGTAAAAGTGCAGGAAGTTCAGAGAAAACTCGGAACCATTTTACGCATTATACGGGAAATAAGAGAGTTTGAAAGAAGGAAAATAAAATAAACGTGTTTCAAAAATGACCGGACGTACACAATTTTCCTGCACGTGTAATAAAAAGGTTTTGTTTTTGCAGTTGTTTCACCATACTGCCGTGCTAAGCACAAAAGTCATATCTGCACTTCTAAACAAAATTGAGTTATCACCAACAGGTGGCTCTTTGTGACGTATTCTTCCTCAATACAAAATTATATGATCATTTGAGAGAGCGAATACTTTTTAAGAAATTCTGAAAAAGTTTCATCTGAATCAAATACATGGTGGCGTAAAACTTAAAAGGGTAAATATCTCAGTTTGAGCTCAATTGCAGATACCACTTTTGCGCTTAGCACGGCAGCACACATAGGGCTTCTTCTCTTTTCTCCAGAATTCTAACCAATGAAAAATTCTCTTTTGAGGGAATTTCATTATTTTGATGAAAATTCGCAAGATATTTTCTTCATTAAGGAGTTCGGGACAAGGCACGAAAATTCAGGAGTTTCCCGAACGAATCGAAGGAGTTGGCAGCCGTGGATATTTATATTTAGAAAAATCGCAACTTTTTGGAACAATGTGTTCCACCAAATCACTAGCCTATGAAACCTGGGTGGTGGGTAATGGCAAAGAGACTATCAGAGCCTAACAGATGCTATAAAACCCGTTAATCGGCTTGAGTTTTAATAATGAAGTAAGATATCATCGATCGCACAAATGAAAGTGCGCGTAGCAACTCTATCAGTCATATCAGAATTTTTTTTTATTCCCTTCATCATTCAATGATTTTGCTTCGTTTCGAAGGTTTCAACACGTCATGTATTTAGAAATGTCGTACATTTTCATTCTTAAACTACTTGAACAACGTTTCTCAACATGTTTTGAACAATTTTCGGTGTTGGGTGATTTTTTTTTTAAATAATTAAAAAAAAAAAAAGAAAAAAAAGAATGGAGTCAAAAACCGTCACTCCTCCCTATTTTTGCATTAAATGCAAAAAACTTTACTTGGGATAAAATAACTGCCACAAAATATTTTTAAATACAAAGCTAGCGTAGCAAATGCACGTAAATAATTAAATACTTGAAACAAATCATAGAAAGCTGAAAATTCATCGCAAAATTAGCGCAAAAAATGTAGTACAGAATATTTTTTCTTGTAGTAAAGCAATTTTTTGATGTAAACGAGAATAAACCTCTGAAAACCAGTCAAAATTTTTCAGCGGTCGGTGCCGGATTACCGGTTGAGAATTGACGCTCCAGAATGGTGACTTGTATGTCAAACAAAAGTTTCTTTATTTACAAAATTTTACTATTAACAGCGATTAATCATCTCTCTATAATGAGAAAAATAAAACTAAATTTTAAAATCTGTTTCTTTCATTTAACTTTAATGTCACAATTCTACTCAATTGGTTTGTTCCCCCAATTTGTCTGTATTTAAAGAGTTCAATTCGTTTTTAACTAAACAAACTTGAAACATGTTTCTCTGCATTAAAAATACTATTAATAAATGAAAAATCAATTTCAAGTTCATTCATTAATGTAACTTAATTAAAATTGTTTAAGAAATGTTTAAAACATCCGTTTCATATCAAAAAAATTGAATCTAAAAACAACAAAAAATAGTTTATTCAATGGCTTAGGTTCGAAAAGAGGCAGAATATTGAAATTAAGCCTCATCATTTGTTGCACCTAATCGACATCTTAGGAGCATGGTGTAACATACCATCAAATGTTTTACGACATATGAAGTTAGTAGACTTGAAAAATACTTATTCAGCTTTAAGTCACTGCGGAAATCAAAGACGGAAAAGTAGGACTTCTGCCTGTCAATTTGCTTGTTTCACAAGAAATTTCTTCCTCAGAACATTCTCCTAGCTTCTGTGAAAAGGCAATTCTATTTTCTCTTGCACACGAACATTAGGAGAGGAGGTGCCCAGACAAACAAAAAGTAACAGATCTTTCATTTCCATCAAGAATTTCAAAAGATACGGGCTAAATCTCATCACAGCTCTTGAAACGCGGAAACCGAAGGTCAGTTTTGATCCACCTTGAAACGCATTCAGCAGGTTGCTTTCACGTCGCAGAGGGTTTTCCACGTCCAGTTACACACAAGGGAGCCCATCAAGATCTCGAAAAGATAGGATAATGAATGGGTTTTAAAGGATAAGGTCCAACAACAGAACCTGTTCCAATTGAAGCTGAATAGGTTCCACCAAGAAACAGAAAAGCAGGGGAGACCCAGGGGTTGTTCCCTGTTACTACACAGAAACTTGAAGATACGATTTCCGCGGGGAAACTTCCTATCTTTCAACAAGGAAGTCTGAATCATACAAATAAATCATTTTTAGCATCAGCATGCAACAGGTTCTGCCGAACCCGATCTTGGCTCAATGGATCTCGCGAGGAAAAACTGAAGTTGAAGAGTTTTTAATCCTAACTACTAGCTATTAAGTTCTCTTGGAAAGTAAATTTATTTCTGATGCAGCCTATTTGATACCAAGGTGAAAAATTTCCGAACCCTAACTTCTCAGGAAACATTTGTTTTCATTAATAATCATGCAGTGTCAGAAGAAGTAAGATGAGATTTAAAAAAAAAAAAAAATGACTATAAGAAAGTCCAGCAGCACAAGAAGAGGTTCATAATGAAATTCGGGAGCTTCTGTCGCATACCACACATACCGCAGCACCTTGTCTACTTCTCAAATGCCAGTGATGCTTGATAGGTACCATCTAGTCAACTTTAGACTACATTACAATATTACATACAGGTCTTACGAATATAGACAACTTCCAATAAAAATATTTCTTTTGGTAAAAAATGAGAATGAAGAGGAGGAACTTTTTTTTGGGGGGGGGGTGTATAACTCCGTACGTTAATGTAATAAATCCATTCTCAGTTTTAGATGAGAAAACCAAAACCTACTCTTTAGCTCCACCGATTTTGATGAAGTAAAGAACCCATTTCGCGGGGCTCTTCGAAATATAAATTTCTTATGAATTGCGATTGTTTGTGTCTTTCTTCAAAATACTTTGTTTCTTTTGAAAATCAAGTTGAGCAAAACGGCGACAAACCTCATTTTATTTCTGGAACCACAAAGGACAATAATTACCATTAAAACAGCATTTAAAAAATTGCTAAAAAAATTTTTTTCTATCCTTTCATTTAACTGCATTGAATGATTACTTTTGCAGGCAAAATGAATTCAACGAGTTTTCACGTTTCGTTCAGAGAAAACAGCAAATCTTTAAAACATTCTATACTTTTCACAAAATTAAAATTAAAACCCAATAAATTTCAAAGTAAGCGGACTACAACAATCCGAATCTATCAAAAACAATGTCATGACACCCAAACAGAAATAGAATACTAATTGTACTAAACCACAAACTAATCATTTAGAAGACCAAGTCAGAAAAATTTTCTGCACAATTCAAGTGAGTTTCACAGTTGAAATGCGGAAACGTATTACTAAGACACAAACTGAAAATTTAAACCCAATTTACAATATTCTTACTTAAGAGTTTCTATACTTGAAGTAGTTTTCGAAACAAATATTTACTTCGCTGATTTAGCAGAAGAAAAATGCGCAGGTTTAAGTGCCGAATATTTACCGTCAAACGCTACGCGAAATCACTAGATTAAATTCACTAGAATTTATCACGCAGAAACGACATCAGACGTCAGTTAATTTCTTTATTTCATTTAAAAGCTTCATTAAAAGTTAGATGGGGAGTAGATTAGTGATAAGAATGCTATAGTTTTGCCATTTCGGCTCTCGTAGTATGATAAAAGTTCAGACAAAATTGCTACATTTAACTTAAGTTTTAACGGAGACATTAGAATCGTCGTATTAGCAAATGCAAAAGCAATAAAATAAATAAATGATTGCTAAAACAAATATTGCTTCTTTTTTCTTTTTTTTTTAAACATCGCAAATCCTTTACATTTACAGCCATGCTTTTACTTTTATTCAAAACTACTTTTTAGTTGAAAATTAAATGTAGGTATGTCATTAATTATCCAAATATAGCAAATGTAATAATTAATCAAATTTTGAAAAATAGAGAGTAGTTTTTAACCTGTCCTGTGAATTTACACAAAATCTGCTGAGGTAATTTTTACAAAACTTAACATATTGAGTTGATCATTGTTTTTTTAAAGAAAATAATGCTTCACTCGGCGGGGATTGATTAACTGAACTATTTTAACGTGTAACCAATCAAATTAACCGTGCGAAGATATTCCTGCATTTCCAATGATCTACATGCTGACAAAAATGCCTCACGCATTCTAAATCTGATATGAAATAAGGTTCTGAATTTCATGATTCAACATTCAAAACAAATATACTCCAAGAGGAAAACAAAATATGTTGTACCATTTCATCTTTCTTTCCTGTTAGCAATTTTTGTGCAATATAATAAAACTAATTAAAAGCAAAACCAAATTTAAAGCATCAAAAGCTAAAAAAAAAATCGAAAGACATTTCTGCCTTTTCTTGTCGCTTAGGAGCTTTGAATAGCAGTTCCATCAACAAAATAGAAACGTCGATAGGGAGAAAGAGAGAGAGAGAGAGAAAGCAACGAAGAGCTGCTAGAAGCGCATGCGCAAAATCAAGAAAAGTAGGTCAGGATGAGAACGGGATTTTTTTTTTTTTACGCCTTTGAGAACTAGTTCAGAATTGGGAGCGGTCTGGCTGCCACCTCCTCCTCCGAAACACCATATGGGGGATTTTATTTATTTAATTCATCTTTTTTTTTTTTCACACTTGATAGTAGTTATTGAAGAACATGGGGAGGAATAACCCGTTAAAGAGAGAAAGAGCATATTATTGCTGTTATTTGCCCCTCGTTTCCAGATCACCGACTTGGATGTTCTCGCTTTACCCCATTCGCCTTGGAATAATTGCTCGCTTGTTTATTTTTTGTAATCATTATTTAAAAATTATTTTTAGTCACTGACTTAAAACGATTCATTTTAGGAGATTTTAAATTGACACGTTTCCGAACATTGAATGATGTGAGGAGAGCAAACGTAAGTTTAAATTGATGCTTCTGTATTGTGTTTTCAAATATCCACCCCCCCCCCTTGATATGGTATTTAAAAATGATTCTTTTTTAATAACATTCGTCACTTATAGATGTTCCATTGGAAAAACATTCAAACACTACGAAGGAGTTGGAAATGGTCATATTCAGATATTTTTAATGCCTTTTGCCTCTATAACAAGCATATTTTAAGCATGGCAAAAAAACAACGAAAATGTATTCAACACTATCTCTTCAAGCAGTTTGCATTTCAAATACAAATCTGGAGAAAATGGTGGACAAAAGTGGAATTTTAAAAACTGGTTTTTATGTTTCATAGCCTTTTTAAGTACACAAAATCAACTATGTTAAAAACCAACACTCTAATGCACATCTATTTCTTTGCAATCTTTCATTTAATCCTTAGAAATTTGATGTTTTTTATGAAATAGAACACTTGTGCTTTATACTGTTATTTTTTTTATTTCTTTTTTTTTCACCTAACGAAAAATCTGAAAATAAAGAAATGAACTGGTTTTTTTTTTTCATTATCTTTATAAAAAACAGAAAATCCAGTGATCTGAGGGTTTTTCTCGGGTTGCGAAATGTTTTGTGAATACTGCTAATGGTTGATGCATACTATTTTTTGCGCATGCAACAGCCAAAAATATAAAATATACTCGAAAAGAACGGGCATTGGTGTCTTTTATTCAGATCTGGAAACTTTTATTTACGGGAATAAAACATTTCTGTGCATATTTTTGAAGAATTTACGGTGCATATATTCCAGGCTTTAGTAACCATACATATATTTTAGTTTTGTCATGGCCGGAAATTGAATAATTCAAGTGTTTATTATGTAATATTTTACATATCAACATTATCGAATAGTAACGGCAATAAACTTCTAAACATTCAAGTTTTCTGCAGTTTTACACACACAAAAAAAAAAAAAAAATTACATAATTCAATACATAGAATGAGATTATAACTTGTTTTCAGATAAAGTAATTTCTGAATTTAACCTTTAATTTGTTTTCTAATTTTTTAAAATAACAAAAACGCTCGAGTTTAGAGTCATTTCGTCAAAAAAAAAAAAAAAAAAAAAACCTTATCAATGGAAATTATTTCTGTTCTCTACAGCCATGGATTGAAAAGGAAATCCTATTCAGATCAGATGAAGAGCTTTATAGCACTGTTCACTGCTTTACAGCGTGGAAAAAAAAAATTGTGGTTTTTGCGGTTTCCGCTCCACAACCTCATAATAAGCAACACGAGCAGTTATGTGATTTTTAAAATTATGTTAGTGACAAAAGAAGGGTGAAGATCCTGGAAAGAATGTTTTTCAAAGCCAATTCCTCACGGGTAAGTTATTTCTTAAACGTAGCTTTTACGAAAGTTGAAATCAGCAAATGCTCTGGTGGACAGAAATTTTGGTCAACATTTTGACTGAATTCAAAAGCTTTTAGGAGATGAAGATAATAGTGACAAATAAATTAATTTGAAGGAGTAAATTTCAAGTTTTCAGTTTAATTTACTACTTTGCTTGAACAAAACGTTTCTACTGCGCAATGTTGTTGCATTAATTTCATAATGCTGCAATTTTTTGGCCACTATTTCGCTACATCTGTTACTTAGCATGTCCCCCTCCCCCTCAATTAAGAGAAAATTCTTACAGAGATAGGTTCTGAATGAAATAATGCATTAAAAATATCATCAATTAATATAATGAATTAGGGAATTCTTATTATCTTGTTAACTATAAAAATTAAAATGCCTTTTGAGCAAATCAAGAAATTATGTAGATATCCTTATGTTTAAAAACAAAGAACGCTTAAAGATAAAGCGGCCTAATTCTAAACCATACAGTAATTCTAAGCTGTAAGACCATAATTAATTTCCGTCTGCAAAACATACAAATGCTATTGGCTGAGAAGACATAACTACCTTCATTCAAAGTTTATTATTTCTTGACACAGTTCTATAATGTGAAGCTTAAAAAATTAGGCTAATTAAAACGATAAAATTATCAACCAAAAGCATTACGACGACAACATGTGAATTTATTATAACACTCAGTTGAAGAGCATTGCATTCTTTAATATAGAAAAAAAAAGTTATCTTAAGTAAAGAAAGTCATCCAAGAACGAAATTAATTTAAATAATCATTCTCTAGATGTTGACCATCAATCAAAGATTTTAATTAGAAAATGCAACGTGCGTAATGAAAATTAAGGAAAATCCTTAATTAATCACCAATCATTAATGAGCGAGAACGCTATACGTTGGCGTCATCCAAATACTATCAAGTTATTAATCAAGGAAACAACAAAAATTGTAAAATGCCAGCTCTAGAAAGCAGTCGCATTTCTGGAAAAAGTATCGGGTTAATCGTAGTTTGAAGTTCAGACTCGCTTTTCTAAATATGTTACAGAATAATTTTTATTAATGCATATGTTACACCGAATTCCTAGAGATAAATTATTTGACACACAGTATAGATTTTGTTTAAAAAAAAATGACATTTTTCCATCAGCTGAGGATTAGCAGATTAGAAGAGAGTTTATGATCTTAGATTAGTTTAATTCGCTTTATTTGTGCAGCTTCTCCGACAACATAAGTGTTTATTTTTCATTTCTATGTGATCCTTTTAGCGATTTGAAAGATTAATTAGTTTGACTTATTTTCTGTCAATAATAAGATTAATGTTCCAATAACATTAAAAAAAGTATTTATTAAATATTTGTATTCGATAATTAATAAAATGAATTTTGAACTTCGAGTAAGCATGTGTCCCACCGTCCTTAAGGTGTTAAAGACTTATTAAATAATATTTTTACGCTACTACAGAGAACGCCTTCAATTACTTCGAAATCTAAAATTGGTAACATTTTAAAGTTCAAAAAGTAAAAAAAAAAAAAAAAAACTTTTATATCATACACAAGGACATTAAAACATTGTAGAATAGCGAAAATATATGAAGGACCAATATGACAAAAGTTCATGGTGTCAATGAAACTAAAATCATAGGCTGCATAAAACAGATTCAGCTTTAATACGTTGAATAAGCGAAATTTGGAATGAAATATGTACCAAAAGGAAGAAAGAAAGCTATATGCTATACTTCGGCAATTATAATTTAGGATAAATCTATGCCCCCCCCCCCCGGAATTTACCAATAATACTTATTTTAAAGTGGCAGGCATCCATTACACAACCATTTATTTGAACTGAAAATTCCCTACAAATACACGTTGAAATCTTCAAAGAGATTTCCGTACACACAAGCTCTCTCAACAAAAAAAAAAAAAAAAAGGGAGAGAGAGCAAAATCGGTTTTCTTAAGCAAAATTTACCTCACGTTTACAACCAAGAGACAATGCATCTTCGCAACAAAAGTTACAACTGAGTTTGTGGGTTGTGGTAATAATTATGAATTTACAAAAGAATGCAATAATGCAACATTGTTCTGAAAATACTAACGGATGAAAGGGAGCTAAAATTAAGAACTATAACACTTATGCATCAGTCCCTTTCTTAGCAATACAAATTCATAAGAATTTTATTTGTTTAGCCATAAGAATTGATGGTTATTGAGTTGGGTCACTTATGCTTCCGGAGTACGACATATTTTTGGATGATGAAGTAAATTTTTTCTCCTACAAGTATTCAATATGACCACCATGCGCTGCACGAAAGACATTATGAGGATCGGACAATCCCGCCCCCCACACGCGTGGCAGGTGGCAGCATATCACGATCCACATGAGTTGATTCTGATCACACAGGTAGTGGTGAAATACCGCGCTTGGAAGGATTTCCTTGATGTGATCCGTACTACGGGCACGGGGTCATGTAAACATTTGCAGGGATGAGAACAAAATTACTTATCTAAATCAAATGCATATGCCTTGGTTTCAATCTTGCTCAACTGTCTGTTAGGCCCAATAAAATAAGTTAACTCTTTTAAAAGATATCAGACAATTTATCATTCCTTATTTTCCACTAAAACGCCTTCAATTTTATAAATGTTAATATCGTCTCTAATTTGTCCGAAAAGTACAAATTATGTCATTTTATTGCCCGTACGCAGTTAAATAAAATACAAACTAAATCACGCAACTAGGCACTTACAAAATTTTTTTATCCTTATTCAGTTTTACAATATCTCAAATATAATATGGACGAAAAAGTCATTTTCTTTTAATGTCGCATAACATTGGTATATAATACTAGAAACATTCTGAACGTTTTTAAAATGAGCACCAAAAAGTTATTTTATCAGAAATTCTGCTTTCGGAAGCGGCAACAAATTGAAGAGGTTTTATAAGGACATCATTTCTTTTAAGTTATCCTACAATACAAACTCTAGTTGGTTAACCCTTTTACTGTCAAGTTATTTTGATTTTTAACACTTTTCCAAGCACAAACCCGAGAAACAGTCGGGTTTGACAAAGAGATGAAGCCGAAATAAACTTCTCCCGATATATATTCGGGTATAACAATACGATGCACTCAAAAAAAAAAAAAAAAACCCCGAGTAATACTCGGGCGTGACATTTTCGAAAACCAGCTGTGCCCGAGAGGGCATGACAGTTAAAAGGTTAAACATAACGCAGTGGTTTTTAATCTCAATAAAATGGAATCCTAGGGTCTTCTGGAACTTCGCCAAAGGTTCTCCCTGATTATTTGTTTAATAGAAGTACCAAAATTTTAGTAAATTTTTACATCAGAGAATGAAATCTTAAAAGTCGGTCTGCCTATAAACTTAAATATAGATAAATATTTTATGAATAAAATAGAATCAGGCTAAACGTAAACTTACTTTGCAATAAAGACAATTACAGTTGAGTCATTAGATAAATATTTTTGTTAATGGGTCATTTAAATTATACGGTTGCTGTTATATAATATTTAAAAAAATAAACAAAAGGTTACTTTACCATTCATTATCTCATTAAGGTGTTATTTGTATTCTGATAAACTGAAGATGCAATAATAATTTTGAAAAGTTAAGTAATATAAACTTAGATATCCTATTTTTTCATTTATTTTTATCAAGAAAACGAAACTTCAAAAAAAAACGGCAAGCTCAAAGGATTCCCCAAAGCATAAAAGGTTGAATATCTCAGTCAAAGAGCATATTTCAAATTCGTTTCAATGGGTTCCTTTCGGCCAAAAATAACTGATACAATCGCCAAAGGCCAACAGAAGTCTGTTGCCTTCCCTTAACCCAGCAATTAGGCTGCGCACAAATCCGGAATTTATTATGATCAAATGATAATGTATGAGCAGGTGCAGAGTGCGCCACTAAATTACACTATTAGGTCTCGCGCCGTGGAGGCAAAGGGCGAAACCCCGAGTAACTTGCGGTAAATATTTGCCAATCTTATGGGAAAAGAGCGTCCGAAAAAGGACCCATCGCAATTAAATGTGCTTGCCGAACTGGGATCGCAATTAAATTATCTCCGAGGACCTCTCGGCCCCTGCCTCCCCGCGTTTAATGAGAAACCGGGATTTATTATATTAGGTAAATTTTAAGTAAACGGCCGGGCCGAAGGAAAATCTCTTCGCAAATGCTTCCATGCCACAAAGCGGAGGCGACACCTAAATCACCCGCATTTCTCTCCAAATTTGAGAGCCAACATATTGCTCCATAATGGTGGGAAAATCGTATTAGCTGAACAGGTGGGAAAAAGGTGGAATGAACTTCCTTTTATTAATGGCTTTTTAGCCTTATCTGACCAGATGGGGATGGACATGTCCGCTATGAAGTTCGGGTCAAATGGAGAGTGGTTTGCCGTCGCGTTAAGTGGACAAACATTTAGCCCATTAAAAAGAAGTCTCACTTTTAGAGAGCGCTTTAGGTTAAGGGAAATTTTAGATTCATAATTATGGTTTAAATAAAACTTTGAATATCACTAAATAAGAAAATAATGTGAAAGTCTTCGACACATTCAATTTTAAAAACTATCTTCTCTTCCTCTGTCAACAATATAAAGGGCCTGATTGCTCAAAAGACACACGAAGTATATTCTTCGCCTGTAAACAATTAGGGGGCTTGAAAATAATATATACTTTCTCGTTTTTATGCTACTTAAAACAAAACCAATTATATGTTTTGTAAGAAAAAAAAATGCTAACAGAAAGTGAAATAACTGTAACACCACTGTTATGTTGTCTATAAAATAGAAGTTTAATCTTAGTTTCATTTTAAAGCTCAGATGAACGGATTTACCTTTTCTCGTCAAAATCGTAACGATATGTTATAATCAGCAGCTTTGAATCAATGGCAAGAAAAAATTCTAAAAAAAAAGAGAAAAAAAGCAAGCATTAAAGATTTGTTGTAGAACTAATTCGTCATATTTTAATGATGATTTACTTACAGTAATCTTTAAATATAAGTACTTATTGTAATTATTATACACAAGAGAATGAACCTTTTGGGAAAATTACAGAAAATTATGAAAAAAAAAAATAATAAAATGTATCATTTTCATTTGAAAAGTTATTAATGCGGACTACAGGTAAAAATCATCGAGGACATGTTAATTATTTTCGCAAACCAGTGTCATTCATCTGGACCATCAGGCGTCGCAAGAACGTGTACTAAGACACATTGCAGTCCTAACACATTACAGAAAATTGCAGTCCTAACACATGACGCGCAGCACCAAATACAAAAGTATAAACAATAGATTTCTTACAAAAATAAACTGTCAAAATTATCTCGCAAAAACTCGTCGAATCAGACGAAGTGTAAGTCATTTTTGACAAAAGAAAAACTTTGAAAAATGCTCAAAGTACTTTTTTTCGCCTAACTGACGAAAATATCGTGAAATTTGAGCATAAGTTTCTGACCCAATGAGAAGATCGTCATAAAGGACGAATCTAACGTTTAAAATTACATTAAATCTCTCGGCGACTAAACCACTTACAACGGCGACTAAACGAAATACATAACTGGCCACTGTTTAAAAACGTAACTGGCCACAGATAATTGTTACTTCATTGAAATATTTGTTTTCAAACTAAGTTTTTTTTTTTTGTCGGTTCAACACACTTGTTTAAATCCAAATTAATTTTTAATTTCCTCTATTCTAGTTTGTTCCAACATTCCATGTGTATAAAATTGCATATTCTTTTCGTTAAAAGAAATGTTAAGTAAAGTGGCAACTAATGGTAAAAAACGTGGCCACTAAATTAGAAGCATCTACCGGCAATTGGCTACTGTGAAAACATTTCCATTTTCAGGTGTAGCTTGTAGTATGTTCGAAATTAAGCGATTTCTTTCTGAGAGTGGTAAATGTAAGTACCAGGGCTGAGGGAAAATGACTAACTCAGACTCTTTTGACATAAGACCAGTCCAACTCAGACAGTACCTCAACTCTTTTACCCCAAAAGTAGTTCGTTCGGACTTCATAACTCCGATTCCAAAGCCCCGGTTAGTACTCACATAAACGCATCAAACAGTTTTAGATTTTAAAATAGAAGGTGAAACTATACATATAAGACGAAATTATCTGTATTTTTAAATGAGTATCAACTAAAATTTCCTCTATCCCTTTCCCACTGAGAACAGCTAGAATTTTCTGAAAAATCCATCAGTCCATTGCCAATTCAAAAATCTTAACGTGAATTCATTCTTCAAAAATATGCACTCCGTGAGTCATCGCCTTTTAAAAGTTTGTAACCATAACAGGTTAAGGAACGTATCAGAAGAAAGAAGTTTCTCATAAAGGAAATATTCTTTCATATGTCATGAAAACGTAACGAGGAAACGATTAGAGATCATCAGTTTATATGAATGTTTGAATAGGTGTTCCTGCTATTTTGTACAAATACTTAGAGCTTGACAATAAAAAAATGCGTCTCAAAATACTATTTCGAGAGAAATTTCATTTTGCTTCTCTTTCAATTTGTGAGACAAAATTGAAGAACAAGTATAGGCAAACCATTTCGTAATGCAGATTTTTAATTTACATAGGATTGGTTGCCTTTGAATGCTGCTGACTTAGTTGCATATCTAACACCAAACAAGTAGTTTTCCACTATTGCACTTTTGTATGTGATACGTTGTACGACCATGAGTGACAAAAAACCTTAAAAGTATTTAATAGCGGTTATTTTGAAGGATTTTAAAGCGCATTCAAACTAAATGACATGTTTTTTTACCTTTATAGCACGAGCACAGCCGTGCGGTTACGACTAGTACATATATTTTATAAAAATAAACATTCAGTTAGGTACTATATTTTAGATAGCATGATACATTCTTTCCAAGGATGTCAACAACGGAGGATCAAGGCCAACTTCGGCATTAAAATTCATAAGAGGATTTTTAGCTATGTTTGGATCATCGTAATCAGTTGTTGGGAGGGGTGCGGGGTCACCATCGCTTTTCAAGGGGGATTGGCATTCAAACTTTTTTAAACGTGAAAACTGTTTTATCCCAACATTGGTTTCACCCACCAATTGGTTCAGTGTGTTCAATAAAATGATCAGTCAAGTGCAGATTCATACCAGACACACGTCTGGTTTATTCACTCAGCTCAGTGAGTTTAGTAGCAAAGAAAAAAAAAAAAGCAGCATACAGTTGCTAGGCCGAAACATTATCATAAGAAAGCTCTTTGCAAGATACAAAAATATATGATACTGGCTACC
The DNA here is from genome assembly GCA_038373865.1 of Uloborus plumipes. NCBI lineage: Eukaryota > Metazoa > Arthropoda > Arachnida > Araneae > Uloboridae > Uloborus > Uloborus plumipes. The sequence continues at coordinate 46,165 of JAXGGA010007442.1, forward strand.
CGTGCGGCACAAATCGTATTTCTGAGCTGCAGCGCAGCAAATCTTTTCTACCCGAAATACGTAAAAAGAAATGACGAGTACAGACAACGGAAAAGGGGGGAGGGGATCAATGAGGGGGCTGGAGTGATAATTTCTCGCGCCAGACTCGAAACTCACGGAAAAACAGAAAATTCATGGGTTTAGGACTGCATTTCCTGTCCGTGCACACTGGCAGAGGTGGGAAAGCATGCGTCGCGCATGCAAATGAGTAACCGGAATTCTGCAGTCAACAGGTTGGCGGAGAATGGGATATAATTCAGTTTTAGGTTCAAGTCGGTGCCCATTATTTATTATTATTAATTGTCGGGAAGCACGTGAGACAGAAATGAAAGAAAGGTAATTTAAAACACGGATTACAACGCCTCCTGCCGAAGAACGTGGCTAATGTGTGTAAGTCTTTCGGGATGGAATGAGGTTAATTCAATACATTTATTAAGCCCTTCGGTTCGCCAATGGGCAGCCCATTTTTCCCTGTCTGTCATTTCGGAACGGATTGGCCACAGGTGGTTTCTTTTTTAAAAAAACGTGGCTTTTTTTTCTGCCTCCGTGTAACATGGTAACTTCGGTGTAAGAATTCCGTCCTAAAACGAGAATGAGTACCATCATTTTGGAAAATATTTTTCCCATTGGGAAAGAAGGAAAGATCTTATATTTTGGCAGAATTTACAACAAGAAAGTACGGAGTACTATGTTGCTGTCCTAAGACAAGGCTAAGGCAGAACTAGGCGCAAAATGCGATTATGAGATCCAGACTTCGCCGTTTTGTTCTTGTTGTGAACTCATCAGTCTGGAACAGTCAATATTTGGAAGCTTTACCTAAGCTTTTATCTTCAATTTCGAACATAATCGCATCGGTACTTGCGGACTCCTGCTGGCAGGGCCTGATTACCCAAAAGGCTCGGAGCTTCAGCTCCCTCAGAGATTTTAAAGAGCCCAAAAATGACAGGAAAACTGCTTAAAAACCCCAGTTTCCACATTTTAATTCGATTTTAAAGATAATTTGTTTAATATAGTATGGCACAACTGTGTTACTATGGACTTTTATGCTAATTTTGCGAAGTGATAAATCTTTTTCTATGACAAACTACCCTTATTTGTTGAGAATTACAGTGCAAGCATATAGGCGAAAGTTTAATCTGAATTTTGCTGCGCCACTTTAGGAATAATCTTTGTAGCATTAGTGAGTTTTGTTTAAACGTGAAAGAGTTTTCCGAAAATTTTCTTTAAACGAAAAGTGGAGGGCCCCTACATCAGGAGACTGAGCTTACTCTAACTTCAGAGGTTAATCAGGACCTGCCTGCTGGTATGCTAAAGTAACTTCAATGTATTGGTAATCTCAGCTTCAATGATAAAATATATACCTCCAGTTCAGGAATTGACTACTTCAGACTGATGAGTCCATAACAAGGACGAAACTGCAATCTTTGAACATCATAATCAGGTTGTCGTTTAGAACTTGTCAGATGCATAGCAAAAATTTCCACCAGACATCCTGTTGTTACAGTTAAACGTAATTTTAAACAAGCATTCCCAAAAATTTCATTTTGGAAATATAAGACAAAAGAATGGGGGAGTAAGGGGGTTGAAGAAATATAGTAGGAAACGTTATGTGTACGGAAAACTTGGCCACCTAGCTAAAGAACATTTTGAAAACAAGAGTTATATTTAAAATCATAATAAAAAATTCTTTGGGCGCATATTTATTGGCTCAAAAAGAAATAAAAAGGTGAAAATGTCTTTTTGGCTATATTCTAGATTGTGAAATCCCACAGAAAAGACAATGTTGCGGCGACGTCAACTCATAAGTCCCTTGCGGTTGAATTTAATAAAAGTGAGGAGACTGCAGGTGGAAATAAGAGATATCCACAAAATGATAGGGCGCTCCGGCAAACGTCAAGTTTTTGCAGAACTTCCCACTCATATTTTTCTGAAAGATAAGATTACAGTTTACGAGCCTCTTGCGAAGCATGCATCAAGCGCAAGTGATAACGACGACCATTTGTGACAGTAAGTAGGCTGCAGGGGATCATCAAGGATTAATTGCAATTTTCCGCACTCGTGTGAGCCTGCTTTGTTTTGCCGTGGAACAACTAAACTCGAGTCTCGTCCACGAATCGAAATTTCGTTTCCTGTTACTGTAGAACAGTTTCTGAAAATCTTTTTTCCGAAATAGAAACTAGACTTGGTAGGCTGGACAGAGTTAAGGCGAGAAATTGCGTTTTAGAAACGGAATGTCTTCATCTCCCTTTTTTGCAACAAATAATTATTTCTCAATTTTAAAAAGAAATCTTTCTTATTCATCCATACAAAATTTTGTAATATTCTAAAAATTTAATTTCGTTAGAAGAAAGAAATTAGTTCACAAAAATAACAATGACAATAATAAAATTTCATCACTTTCTTTTTAGAAAGTTAAAAAATTCTTTGCATTTTGAGCAAACTAAATATATTTATTGCTTCTTCATAAAACTTACCTGCTTCCCTGAAAAAGATTACTGTCTCTTAACAACTAAGTTTTGCAATCGTTTTAAAAGAAAATTTCGTTATCGTTTATTTAAAATAAAGAAAAGAAAAATTTAAGTTTTTAAAATTCTCCCTTGAAAGATTGTTTGAGAATTTTTCTTCGAATGTCACAACCTGTTAATCAGAAACTAGATGTTTTCCTTTTCCCATTTTAGTAAGTAAATGCGTTTCTCACCACCTGCTAAAAAAAAAAGGGACAAAACCAAATTAAAACCGCAAAAAATATGCATCGAACTGTTGCATTTTTTTATCTAGTTTTTCAAACTTAGAAACAGACGTTGTTGGAATATTCAGGAATTGGAGAGTCATCTAGGTACTACTAAACTCTGGCCACCAAATTTGGGGCCAAACATGATATTCTAAATACAATGTCAGCTTGGCGACATCAGATGAGGACCGCATTTGCACCATTTTCCAATCTCTGTAAAACTGTTTTTCCTGCCCCCTGATCACCGTTGCGGAAAAATCCACACTTTACACGTAATTACACTGTTACCGACTTTTAATATTATGGCTTTAAACAGGTAATTAATGGGTTAAGCTTAAAAGGGCAACGTCAAATTGCAAAATAATATGATGTAGAAGTAAATATTTTATTGTTTAATAGGTCAATGATCTAAAAAATAAATTAATAAAACCTATTGTTGTTTCTAAAGATATAATCGGCTGCAACCTTTTTTCTAGGTAGAAAAGGTCATTAAAGAACTTATTGAATATATCTTTCACCTCCGTCAATGTTAAGCGAACAAAAAATCAATTTTAGTGAATTAGAAAAAAGAGGTTTTTTAAATACAACTCAAATGTGAATATATCTGCAGGCGATAAAACCGAATGCTTTTTGACTGTCCGAAATACATTTTTATCACGTTCATTTCTGTATGCTCATTTATAAAGGGTCTCGATAAATCGATTCCAACCAAATCCACATTATGTTTTTGAGAGGTCTCGTTATTGAGACACCTGTCGCAAAGGTGTCTCAATAACGAGACCTCTCAAAAACATAATGTGGATTTGGTTGGCAAAGGACATTCGGCTCCTGACGGATATAAAGAACAGAAGTGTTCAAAAATTACGTTTGGTTCTTGGAGAGAAAAAAATAAGAGGAAATTGTTATTGAAAGTGGAAACTGTACTTTCACGTATTCCCATGGAATGCTAAAGCAATTACGAGTTAGTTCACATGATAGTGCTACTTAAAATATTTCGGGTCCTCAGATTTGGTTTAATTGCAGTTTTGGACGAAAGGGAATTCCAAATGGTCCGAGGGAAAAAAAGAAAGCAAACAAAAACGTAATGGCAATTATGAAACCCTTAATGATCTTGAAAACGTTTGGCAGCAGAGTGCAAATTAACCGTGTTAAACCAAACGGGGAAGATTTCAAATTACCGGTGAACAATAATTACTATTTTTTCTTTCTCTTCTTATAGGAGTCAGAGTGTTTCACTTTAGTTGCACTTTAATTGTCTTAACTAAAAATTAAAGTGAAATAGAACAGAGGAATGCAATTTGCATAGCAGGCAACAGTTGTTCAGCGATCGCCTTCTATTACATGAATGAGGAAAATTATAAACACAAGCACAGTTTTTTTTTTTAATTTTCTTTTTTAAAGATATTTCTTTGCAGAAAGTAATCTGAGGCGGAAATAAATATTTATAAGATCATTAAGTCCCTTTGAAAACAGAAGCAGTACAAAATATCAAGCCAATTACCAATTTCTTAACGCTTAGAAAAACATTCCTTTGTTCGAAGAATAAATCATTCTGTAAAAAACAAACACAATGTCGCTGGAAACGTGCCTTCTTTTTCGTAAGCACTTCTCAGAAATTAATGTTATGAAAAAATATTAATGTTCGAAGAACAAAATTAAAAATAGGGGAAGTAGTAGGGTACTATTTAAAGTAGAGCTTAAGAAGTTATCATTTTGTCTATTGATGAAAATAGCTTCAGATGGAATAAGAACCATTAGTAATCGCTTGCAATGCAGAAAAATCAATCATTTTGTTTTAAAAGGGTCGAACCAGTACCAAAAGTTTCATACAGTAAAATCGACTGTTTTTTTTACAGCAAAATATATCAATTGTACTTATAGTACCTTTTTTTCCCCCTCTTGTGCGTTTTCGGTAATATATATATATATATGTATATATATAATATATTCCATTCATAATGAACTTCAATTAAAATTTTCCACTTCCAAAAGCGTGTATCAAAGTTTTGAAAAAGCAAATGTTAGAATTTAGTGAAAATTCTTTGAATGCTACAAGCGCAGTTCCACCATTTCAAGTTTTTCTGGGGGGGGGGGGGGGGGGGGGGGGCAAACACAATGTAATTTCATCGGAAAACAGCAAAAACCACGCCTACTTATTCGTTAACACATTGATTTCTCAAATTCAGGAGGGGTGGCCAATTGACCCCTAAATGATGGACCTGTACACGCGTACAAAGGCTACCAGAACCATTTCTTGCACCAGAACAGAAGAGAGGTTCTCCTACCATTTGTATCATTTATCTCCCATTTTTCATTTTGACATTTACATCCCCGTGTTTCTCACTGCCCCATGTAGATCTTAATCTAAATCCTCATTGGATAGCGCACACAGCAGTTATTGCCTCTGAGCAGAGGTAATAATCACCAAACATGAGATTGGTGCCCTATCCAAATGGGACAAGATTCATTTGGAGCAAATTCTATTTCAAATCCAATTGTGCTCAGAAAAACCCCAAGAAACATCAAGCGAAACCTCAGCCACACTCATCCTGATTGGACCACGGCTTTACAAACCCGGAAAAAAAAGAGTTACAATATTGATGCCAACCATGAGGGCTTCAGGTTTCGATTCGGAATATAAATCATTTTACTTTTTGAAACACATTAATTTGAAATAATTAGCACTTGAAAGGAAAATATCGCGAACTTTGTTTTCATATTTGAGCTGTCCCACTGGCTAACAAGAAGACACTATAATTTATGGCGATAACTGCCACAATTTCATGTAGGTGGTAAGATGTTAGTTGAAAGGTCAAAGACATAAATTGAAAAAGGAATAGGGAAATAACTATCTCTTTGATGTATTCAGAAAAATTATTTTAAAAACTGATTCAGACCTTGGGCTATAATGTGGAGAGCAATGTAACTGAAAAAGGGTTTCGTATTTATGTCCACAAAGATATTGAATCCGAATTTTTTTCTAATTCCAGCATTTTAGGATTCCTTTTAAAAAATAATAAAGAAACAAAAGTAGCACGTAGACAGGACCGTCATTTCGAATGTTTCCAGGGGGGGGGGTGGTAAAGGGTGTATACACAATGTAAATTTTCCAAAATATGGCAAAAACCACGCCTACTTACATGTAAATACATTATTTTCCCAAAGTCAGGGGGTGGGTTGAATTGACCCCCCCCCCGACCCCAAAATGACGGGCCTGCACATAGAGTAAAATTTTCCAAAGGAAATAAATCGAAACACTACTTCCACTAGTTTACCCGTATTATAAAGCGTAACTGTAATTTCAGAGTTGAAAAGGGTCTAAACTACGTTTGATTTAGCCACAATCGGTAAATATTATAATAAGTATTTCGATTTATAAAAAATTACAGTTCTTAAAAACTATGTTACCAGGAAATGTTTTATAAATTATTTTTAAAAATTATTATGAGTACTTTATTAGTTTTTAAAACATTTTTATGAAAAAAGTGATGGAACATTTTTCGTTATTAATTTATTTATTTAATACAGTCGAATATTTTAAATCTGCTTCTGAAATATTAATGCTCGCTGCGAAAGTTTTTTTTAAAGCGTCGTTAAAATGTACTCGACACGGAAGACCTAAATTACGATTAATTCATTGAAATGTAGTGTTATAATACACAACAAGTTTAAATCATACTAACAAAAACTATCCACGGGCCTAAAGCGACAAATTTCCCGAATGATATATTAATGATTTTTACTAAATTAATGGGGCTTTCACCGGAGGAATGAGCAAGGACATTCGGTGACATGCAAGGAATTCACTCCGGTCATTGCTTTCTTTGAATGATGTTCCAATGTCGGATTCAATTTAAGGCTTCATTAATTTCCCTCTTGCGAAACCACATTAACTTATTCGGTTTTAAGCAAGAGAGTCATTTTCTATCAATGAATAATGCTGATTTTAATTTCGAGTATTATCTTTTCGAGTAACCCTTATTATGGCTTCCTGTCTCCTCATTATCAGTAAATCATTCGATTTCAGACATCAGTCAAACTCGCAATAAACTGGCATTTTATCCGATCTCTTTCATCACTGAAAGATTCGTGCCGAAATTCGTTATTAATTTATAGACGATCTTCAAAAATTTCAGGCTCTTTTTAAAAAAATTATTCATATATGTTCGACTTGTGCACTTCAGTTTTTTTTTAAGTGCAATTTATTAGATATTGAGCACAAAAATTAATAGTCCAACATGGTGAACATAAAAAATTCTGAAAATCTGTACAATGAAAGAAAAAAAATACTCATGAAATATTCCAATAAAAAGGAAAAAAAAGTAATACGAACTGCAGTTATTTGAAAGCATTAGAATACCAAAAATAACGTGTATTTAACTCCACTTCACCAAAAGCAAAGATTTTTTTCCCCCCATCGTCTACATGACGTAGTCAATTATAATTTTGTACGAAAATAATTTTGCAGTAATTTTAATTTGACAAAAATAAGTTTGCATACAAAACTTCGCAATGTACGGCTTTGATGTGAATGGATACAAACTTGAGAAACTGTTCCCCGTTGTATTTATATAATGAATTTAAAAAAAAATCATTGGAAACTTTCTCGCTTAAATTTGCTAAATTTTGAAGAGTTCACAAAAATATACAAAAATTAAGAACTTTGAGGCTATCATACACAAGTGGTTCCCAAACTGGATGCGATTTGGCTGCTCAATTAGGTAATGAATTCTTGAAAGGCGATAGTGGGGCAATGAGTACTTAAAAGACAAAAGAAAAGCCATTATTTTCAAAATTTAATAGGCGCAAAACAGATTGTTCCGAGTACAAACAAGGAATCACAAGTTAAAAAGGAACAAATTAAAGTTCAGGAGCTTCCTTCTCGCATCTTGACTAAACCTCATCAAAGCTAAAAGAAATTATTTCATCAGAAAATTCAATAACAAGTTTTATGTTCACAAAGCAAATATATCTAAAAAAGACAATTCAGATTCCGACAGTAAAAAAGCATTCAATAGCAGACAACAAGATTCCTGAACTTCCTGAAGACTAATTCCTAATTTTTAGTAACCATCTTGATTTAGTTAAAAACCGACTAGAAATCAAGATTTGTAGATTTAACAAAGTTAGAAATTCTGGATTGGAATTAAGATCCATCATCTTTTGAGGCTATGAATAAGTTTGACAATGATATGCAGACAGAGTTCAAAAGATGAAGAAACAAGAGGGAAGGGGGGGGGATAAGTGACATTCAACCTTTAGAGCAGTGCGAAAAGATTTTCTCAGTTACTCAAATTCTGCTTTGTGGAGGAAAAAGTATTTTCTTTTCAAATTTTTAGTCCTACAGTGACCATTCTCCTTTTGATGTAAAAAACGCCATTTAAAAACACTTAGGGTAGCATGTGCTTGTGCAATTAAATATATTCAAAAAAATTCAACTTCATATGCCATATAAATAAAATTGATTAAATATAAAGAGAATGATTAATATTCAGTGTAACTAAAGCACAAACTTTTCGGAGTCTGATAATTTTAAGCTTTATTTATGCTTAATTTTTGCTGATTTTTTCATTTTATCCAAAATACATTTGTCAATTTCAATTATCTTTTTTATTCATTTTTTAACTGAAGATTTAAGTTATTAATTACTGCATTTTTTAAATGTGAGCGGTTCCATCAAGAAGTGATCTTTCTTAAAATATCAATTTATTGCTGTATTCCGACTGACGCCTAAAATTGAATGATTTACTTATCGTTCATGGAAGTACGGTCAGGTCCCATACTAAGGGTTACTAGAAAAGATAAGCTTGAAGTTAGAATAACCATTACTCACTCCTGGAAAAGGATTTTTATTGCTTGAAAGAAATATCAATTAAGCTTCAAATTGAATGGGACATTGGAACATCATTAATAGAAAGCGATGACTGACTCTGAATGTCCTTGGCCATCTCTCCTTTTTTTTATCCTTTTTTTTTTTGGTTATGTTTGAAAAGGATTTTGCCGCATTCAAAGTCAAAAATACAAAGTAATGATAAAACGTCAAACTTCGCTAATTCGAGAACTCTTAAAACGAATTTGCAGAAGACGAACTACATTTGCGATCCCCACCATATTGATTGTTGTTTATTTCTTTTCGGACAAGACGAACTACGGTTAATACCTCCTTTTCCCACAGTTTACTATAGGCAACAGTAGTACTTCGTTATTAGTATTATTAATAACTGCTGCTACATTATTTGTATTAACTACTGTTAGTAGAAACTACTTTATTATTAGTATTATTACTTGTTCTATGAAAACATTTTAATAGCCTGGCTTTATGTCCAGAATAATTTGAGGCTTTTAAATCCACGTTTTCATTTCGCGTGAGTAGAGATGTAAAATTTCCGGAAATTTTGAAGCGATGGAAAAAAACGGTTTTTTCCGGGTTTTTTCGGGAAAAATTGGAAAAAATGAAAAATTGACTTTTTTACAATTAAAAAAAGCGTTTTTTAATAGTTTTGTTTTTCTTGGACCATTTAAAAGGTTAATGATTAAAAATATATGTATTCAACGCATATTATTTTTTCTGATGACAGAAATACGCATAATTATAATTTTAATTATAATAGGAAAAAAATTTAATAATTTTTATTAAGGTTTTAATAGGAAAAAAAATAGTATTTCTGTTTTATGACTCAAAGCTTTCTTGGTCAAACCCCACAAATGAATCATATCGTCATTTCACTGTTAATATTGGATAAAGTGTGTCTAACCATTGCAATTAAATTTTCTATTTTAGACTGCCCTTTAAACTTAAAATAATAAGTAGATACTTTCAAAGCTCAATAATAGTGTTTGAAAGAAAAATCAGAATGATTTTCTCCCTTGCAATATAACCTCACTATCTAAAAATGAAAACTATTGAGTTCTGGTTTTTCCCCACCCAATCTAAATCCAAATAAAAATTAAATGACTTTTTAAATTCTTTTTAAACCTTTCTAATAGAAAACTATAAACTGCGTAATGGTTTCTAAACCTGAACAAAATTTAAACTGGAGTTTCAACTTACTGCACTGCCTTGCTAAGCACAATAGTCGTACCTGTACTTTTCAATAAAACCAGAGTATAATTAACCAGAGGTTGCTCTCTGTTTCGTATGTGTTATTAATAAAATGTTTTGTAGTCATTTGTGATTGGAAACTTTTTTTTTAATCTGCTGAATAAATAGTCATCACAACAAAATATATGGAGGCGCAGCTCTTTAAAATGCAATATCTCAGTTTGAGCTCAATTGCAGATTCTACTATGCGCTTAGCAAGCGAAGCAATATACATTTAATTTACATAGTCAGCGGAAACCTAGTTCTGTGGCTGAAGTTATGCTTATTCATTTCATGAAGAAGTAAAATTAGTTCTTCACTAAAAGGACGTTGGTTTTGTTAAAGAAATTTCTGTGTAGAGTTGTGTTGAGAGAGTTTTAATAGTTGAATTGCCATAATCATTTTTTGTTTTCTAAACAAACGCACCTTTGAAGGGTAAAACTCTTTAAATATCTATAATGGTTCTACTCAAGCAATTAATTTTACCAGAGGCTGCATTTGACCCTTGAGAGCAAAGGTAAGTGTTGGTTGAAATTTTGAAAAGTTGAAACGAATTTTAAACTGGTAATATGAGTACATAAATATGCATATGCATTCAACAAGTGTGATCAAATATTTTTTTGGTTAAAATTTGAACTTTAACTTAAAGTTTTATTTTTTAACAATGTTCATATATTAAAATTTCTCAGCTCTAACAGTTCTCCTTGATCTATAGGCAAATTGTAATATCGTTCAACTTGCATTACCAAAGCAAGAGGTTATTATGGTAAGAGAGAGGGGTGGAGGTGAGGAAGAAAATAGCGTAAGAATAATAAATTTCTAAATTTATCATTTTATGCTGAAAATTTTAATTTCATTTTACTGAAAACTTGAAAAATTCAATTTTTCCGGAGTGGAAATAAACCTCCTCGGGAAAAACTGAAAAAAAGCGGTTTTTTCCGAAAGTTTCAGTTTTTTTTCCGACCATTTTCATCTCTACGCATGAGTCATGGAATACTGTTCTCTTCAGTTCTTATATTGAAGCTCAAAGGATTTTGAAATTTCATATTTATCTTATACAGAGCGCCAAGTACGACATGAATACATTTGGGCAACAAAGTGACAACAGTGAACACAACATTGAAAGAACATAAATTTGAAACTGATTGAAGACACTTTTGGACGTTAAGCCACCCGAACATATCCAAGCGTGAATCAACCAATAAGCCAAGTGTTCAAAATTATGGCATTCAGACGAATTGAAATATAACCAATGATGAATTTCTACTTTAGCAGATTAAATAATAGGTAAAACCTGCTGAGCGATCCATTTGTTTAGGGGGACGGGATAAATGAGCGGCATTCGAAAAGAAATAAAAGAGCGAGTTCGAATATCTATTTTAATCACAATGTTGCGTCAAACACTAGGGCCTCTTCTAACCTACTTTTAAAGACTTGAATTTTAAAAACTACATGTAAGTTGTAGGAGTTATACGAAACAACCCTGGTATATCAATTTATCCGGAAGAATATTTTTGCACTTCAGCGAGAATGTTCGTTAAAAGGACGTTTGAATAGAAAATAGCATTTAACTAAATTTTTTGCATTAACCTGCACTTTATAATTCGACAAATGTTTATGAAGAAAAAAATTAGAGATTTAAAAGTTAGAACGAATTTTGAGAAATTAAAATACGAAGTTTAATTTTTTTGTTGCTTGCAATTAATTTTGAAAAGTAAAGCAGCTAACTATCACACTGATGGCAATTCATTGCTTTAAATGGATAAATTCGCACAAAATTTTCAGTATTTCAGGATTTTTTACCTAAGAGTTAAAAACTTTTGTCTTGGTTTCACGACATGATAAAATATTCCAGTAAGAGTCTTTTTTTAATTAACTTTTCAACTTAATTTGTGAGATATACTGAGTTCAGGTGTTCCACTCAGTATTCATCTTCATTTTGCCAACAAAACTAAGTTGAATCATGATTAAAACAAAATTTTGTCGAGCAGTGTTTTTAATGTTTTACTACATGTACCGTAAAATGGGGTGTATAGGAACAGCGGGGTCAATCGGAACAAAACTTCCCGACCGTACAAAGAAATTCTTCATAAATATACTATTGAGTATTTTTCGCCATGAATTTTTTTTTAGAAAGGTAAGATCATAGGAAGTAGGAAAAAATTACTTTTGTCAATCTGGCAACGCTACTGGCTTCTAAAGAGGGCTGCACGTTGAATGCTAGAAAACGTCACATTTTCATAGACTGCAAAACTTCATATGCAAGAACAAACCTTCTTATATTTAAAAACTATGAGTGGTATGTTTCAATAATACATGTATCTGAACAACAGAATACCACATTAGAATTTACATTTTTTATAAATTGTGTCATAAAAGTGAAGAATTCTGAAAAATGCCATAGGAAAAAAATTTGCGGGGTGAATCGGAACACTTAGTTCTGTTATTCCAATTCAAACTTATTTGAAGGAAACTGTTTGAAAACTCAAGATTCTAACCCTAATTCTTCTAATCAAGACAAGGACAAGGATTTATTACTGTTTATCCCTTCTCGTGAGCAACTAGATCTTAGAATGACAAAAGTTGCAGATTTCAAAAGATTTTTTCTCCAGGAGACTTCTTTTTACTTAAAATAAAAGGGGGAAAGTCACATAGACTTTATGTAGTAAACGTCCAGCACACAGACAGTGATGAATAAGCGAAAAAATCTTTCAGGACAATCTCCGAAACCTAGAAATTTCAAAAAACTAAAGAAAAGGTAGAGTTCATCCCAGGAGATGTTATGAAAAAACTTAAGCCAAGTCACAATTGCTAGTTTTAAGGACAAGTACATATTTGTGGACGACATGACTGACTTCCATTCATGTTAAATCTTTGTATTTCAATTCAAAAGTATTTCTTAAAATTACTTTTCATTTTTCATAAGTTCAAAATTATTTTGAATTTTCACAAATTATAAACGTTTACTGGTACTGAAATTATACATTTATTTGACAGTAATTATCTGTTCTTATTATCCCCCATCAATATTACTCATGTTTGTGAGACCTATTACAGATTAAATTGAAAAAAATAAAAATTTTAACAAGTGTTCCGATTGACCCCTATCAGCGGGGTGATTCGGAACACCCATAATTTGCTATATATTTTAATAGTAATTGTTCAAAATCTTTTGTCTTTGCTTGGAATATCAAAAGTAAAGCAAGACCGAAATTTTTATCCAAAAAATAAAATTAAAAAAAAATCTTTTAACTGCTTTTTTTACAATCAAAGCTGAAAAGTGTTCCGATTAACCCCATTTTACGGTATATATTGTTATTAAATTCAAGTGAAAAACTAATTTGTGTAAGGAATTTATTTAAATAGCACAGTTGAAAAGATGTCTCAAAAATTTGGTAAGGACATAGGTAAAAATTGTTTCCCTAAAAAACACAGTAAAAGCGTTGAAGGTGTAAATTTGATGATGATTTACTTAGAACTTTCGATGAAAAGCAAACAATTCACTGAAACAATGATTTAATATTGCACAAAAATCTTTTCTGATCAAAAATATATAAACGATTGAAATACTCATATCGGAAGTCATATATTACTAGTTACGCAATTCAATAACTACAAAAAAAAAGGAGAACGTTATTAAGAATTTCGTAATTTATTTTTTATTTCTTCTCAAAACGATCTCTGTGATGGTTGTAAAATTATAATCGCTGACAATCGCCCCACTCCCTTTAATTAAGATAAGGAAAAATATAATAAAAGCAATGAACTCACCAAGAGATCGGAAAAAGGGCAAGAAACCCCATTAAACTTTTCACCAAATGGCACCTAAAATAAAAGAGCAAAATTAATGCATGCAGAGAAAATACATTTATTACTGCATTCAATAAATACGAATAATAGCATTATACAAAAAGGTAGCTAAACTTAAAAAGAATTCAAAACATTTACGCACAAAAGTTTTTAAAAGAAATTCTAAATTACGTTGGAAGAAAACAACACATTCGGAATGATTTTTTGAAGCATATCATTGGTGAAAGAAAGGTCATTGTACTTGCTATTGACACTAAACTATCTAAATATTTTTCCAAACATTCCGAAGTATAAAGAAAGAAAAAAAAAGTCATGAAATTAAACATTTAACATTCTTGTCTCTCTCCCTTTTTTTCCTCTACGAATTCAATCACGATGGCATCTAATGTTTTGTTTTCTTTAGATATCGCTTACACGGACAGTACTGATACATCTCAAAAATGAACAACAAGTGTTAAATAAATAAAGGATTTGGGCAGAGTTTCTTTCAACTGATTCATTCTCAGATGCTACACGCGCATAAATTATGCTTACTACTCTAACTGGTTTTGTATTTTACATTAATATTGTAGTTAAAGTTTTAAAAAGTATATACATTTTAAAGATACCTCACTATTTATTTTTTGCATGAAAAGCCGCCACACATCCGTTATGTTAACTACCTCTGTGTGAATTCTGAATCAAGAGAATCAAATTCATATTTTGCATTAATAATTACTACGTTTGTGTTTGTTTATTTTTGTAATTTTAATGAAATGCCACGATTGCCACCGCTGAGCGATATATATAATAATATGTTACCGATAGGTTATAAAACCCTGGTATTCTATAGAATGTCAAGGCATTGTGCGCAATGCTGGATGTTTTTATGCGCAATGCTGGATGTTTTTATGCAAAATGTGAAACATGAGAATTATGAAAAACTTTCTTTGGCATTGTATGTAATAGAAAAAGAAAAAAAAAAACAATAAAAAGACCAGGAAACTGCAGAAACGTGTTTCGGGGTTTCAAGGAGCCCGTTTTTCAATGAAAAACAGAATGAGTTTTTGGGTGTAAAAAAAACTTTTCGGTAATCAAACTTGTTTTTTCTGGTTGCCTGCAAACAGAAGGATTTTTAATTCTAAAAACTAGCAGAATCAGAATTCCAAAAATACCTGCAAATGAATATTTTGTTTTCAAAGGATTTTGAAAATTAATTTCAGTTCCATTAAATTTGGAACTATTTGGAACACGAAAGGAATAACAGACAGGATGTAAATTTGCTATTAGTGGGCGATACACGGCAATTACGAGCGAAAAAAGAAAGTTACTGTTAGTTTCCTGCCCAGCAGTTATTGTATTGATTTTCCCACACGGTCCTTAAATTGCCTTTCGTGTGAATTCTTAGCAAATATGCTATAATTCAGCGAAATAATAAACAATGGAACACACAAGTTGCACACAATTTTCAATTTAATTCATTTCTTGCTCATTCTCTTTTAATGCTCGGAGGAAAAACCCTTGCTCGGTTCCCTTTTTTTTCCTTTGATCAATTAAAAAGGTATCATGTAACCTCACACACGCGAGACCTTTGTTTCAGATTTTTAACTAAAATAAATAAATAAATAAAAAATAAAATAGTTCAAGATTTCATTGAACTTTGAAAGCCAAGGCATGTTGTGAATATTTAAAGAAAAATTTTCTTACGCATGCGCTCAACGCAGCACGAACCAGTTTTAACATTTGTTTCAAGTAAATTAAATAAGTTCCTTTTAAAGAAAAAAAAAAACTTCACGAAGGCAAACACTGGTTGTTCGCGAAAACACTGACCAGTTTTTGCAAAAAGCTTTATCTTCGCATCAATGGGTTTTAAACAAATTCAAATATTTTTGCAAAATATCCATTGTTAAATGAAACTACAATTCCACACAAAATGTGTTGTTTTTAAACTTGGAACGAGTGTTTATTTTTAAACACTCGTTCTCATTTTTTATTTAACTATGTTTATGTTTTCAATAGTTATAGAAGCGTTAAATCGAGACGAAAAAACGTTTCATATGTGTTTACCCCAGGATTGTAACAAACTAAATACTAGCTTAATAAACAAATATAAGTTCAACGTCCTTAAATTGCGTGCTTTAAACATAATTCAAAACGCCCAACACCATTAGTATGTAAAATTTTATATCCTTCTTTGTACACAACATACAGCTAAAAATTAAATGTCGAAATTTTTTTCGAATGTTAGAAAACTCGGAAGCAATGTAAAATTTCACAAAGAGCAATAAGAATTGCTATTTTTGCTGCTATCATTAGCTCATTTTAAAGTTGTTTTTAAGTTTATAAGATAGATTTTTTTTAATGTAAAGAAAGCATAAATTGCCAAGAAAATGCGGCAAACAGCGTTTCTTTCAGACATTTTGCTCCGGGGGGGCACTTTGAGAATCCGGAAGGGCAAAAAGATAGGCGCGAATCCAGCGGGTTACGGGGGGGGGGGGGCAAAAATAGCCTTAAACTGCATTTCGGGGACTTTTTTTTCGATAAATTTGCCCCCTCCCACTAAATTTGAGATCTAAAATTGTAGTTTTGCCCTCCTCCCTCCCTATAATGATATCCTCCAAAAACAAAAACCATGTTCCCCCTATTTGACCCCTAAAATTTTACTTTAACCCCCCTCCTTTTCCGACAGTGACCTCCTCCAAAACTATATCCGCAGTTGCCAAGAACGTATTAAAGGGAGCAGATGTTGACAACCTCTGTCCCCTCTGAAATAACTTAAAAATTTCTTACTCGCAACAAAAACTTTAATGTTTTTAAACATCAATTCGTAAATTTATCTTAATGAT